>CM030849.1:10924186-11086686 GCA_018105865.1 Metaphire vulgaris
CTGACGGAGCGGGATCAAGCCCTGTTTGTGCCCCTAGACTACCCTAGTGTATTTCACACAGGCAGTAATGCCTTCTAAGCCACTTTAAATCAGGCTAAGTATGTAGTATACGGCCAGCCATAACACCGCCAGAGTCATTCATTGTACGAAAATCAGCATATGACCCACCAAACATAACACGAATATAGAAAAAGTTGGGAAAATGTGTGGCCATAGGTCACAAAATAGCAACACCTACTTTGGAAGTTGGAAATGTTGGGTGACATTATCTTTCGTTTCATTTTCTAGCGCCAAAGTTGTTAACTAATGGTGCCTCCAAAACTCCGCCTTGTCCTATGGAAAGCCGGAGCAAATAGGCCACCGGCAAGCGCCCGGTGGAGAAAGGAGTCAGACGTCTGTGTGTGTGTGTGTGTGTGTGTGTGTGTGTTTAAAAAGACCTATTTACATATATTTGCTCTCGCCTCATTAATAATTATTAGCGAGTATTCGGCGAATCGGCGCGCGTGTTAGACAAAGATATCGCGAGCGTTTGAATTAAACGGAAAATTTGTTCGACTGACGACATTTTCTCTTAATTTTTTCAAAGCTCAGGTTTTAGATGTCGTGTCAGTCTTGTATAATCGGTCTAAGTCATTTAGAATGACGCAGTTGTGATAGATTAGAATATCAATGTCTGCCTTGCATATTACCGTATCAGCAATGAGTAGCTGATGGATTTGTATAGCGCTGTTTTATCTTCTGACCGGAGATGTTCTATCGGCCCGGGTTCAGTATCAGGGCGGTCAGAGATTTTATATATCAGGCAGTCTGCTGGCACGGAGTGAAAGTTAAAATGGTCTGTGTAGTGTATCAAGGTTCACTGCTCTCGTATGGTAATGGCTGCGAGTGTGAATGATTTCAAAATAAATCTCAGTACTATAAGATACTAGATTTGGATGGGTACAACAGTGGTTCTCACACAGGGCAGGGCAGTGGCGGTTCCACGTGGGGGATGAGTGGGGATGCATCCCTCCCACCGGATTTTTTTGCTTGTGAAACCTATTTTTGGGTAAAAGTCTAGTAAAACTATGGAGAAAAAACTGCAGATGACCCTTTTTTTGCTTGTCAACCTATTTTTCGGTAAAAGTGCAGTAAAATTAGGGGGAAGCATTCCCGTTTGTCAGCCTTTTTTGGCAAAGTTTATTGATTTTTCCTTCTCTTTTCATCCCCTGCCAACTTCATATGAATTTATTTCATCGCCCCCACCAAGAAATCCTGGAACCACCAGTGGGGCAAAAGTGGCAGACCCTACTGAATTACTTTGAACCTTATTATTATTATTATTATTATTATTATTATTATTATTATTATTAAGTAAGTAAAAATCTATTTCTATAGCGCCTTGGAAAGCAGCATTAGCTGCTTATTCTATTATTATTAGGCAATGGTCAATATCCGAAGGGCAGTGAGGCTAGGTTGTTACAGCTATTTTATTAGGAATGTTAGACCTGAAGACTTGAGGAGATAGTGCAGGAATTATAGGAAATGAGGATTCAGATTTTATTGTTTGAAAGTGTCCAAGTGTGCGAAGGGAAGCTGGGATCGAGTTTTCTATCAGGGATGACTGATTTAGCGGGCGTGACAGAGTGAGATGAGATGACGAACGTGTGGGTCGAGGAGGCTGAGGGGTTATTGATCTATATTTTGAAATATTGGACAAAGCAGTTATTTTAAGCCAATGTAATGATTTTAGTATGGGTGAAATATGGGAGAATTTAGGTGACATAGTAACAGACGAGCTAAAGCATTTTGTATTGATTGCAATTTGTTGATGGAGGCAGATGGGGCAGTAATCTAATTTGGAGTGGACTATAGAGTGGGTTGTGGATGCAGTCTTAATATCAAGACAAGGACGTAGGCGACCCTGATAAAGGGCTTTCAAAGTTGGGAGATTTGTGATTCGAGGTTTAGAAAAGAGTCAAATTTGAATCCGAGATTTCTAGCAGTTGGAACAGGGATTATTGTGGTGTCAGGAGCCAAAACTAGTTTAGGATTGTCAATTTTTTTTGAGTTGCTGGGGTAGTCCGATTAAAAGAAACTCTGTCTTAGATGGGTTGAGAGCGAGAGATTAGATGACATCCATGCAGAGATTGACGAAAGCTCAATAATAGAAGCATTGAATGAAAGAGGTGAGAAGGACAGTACAGACAGCTAACAGGACTACTAGTATTATTATATGTTAGCAGTGATAGATAGTGCAGCTGCAGATTGCAGTAGCTAGGCCTAGCCTATCAAGGAGAGCCACTATATTATATGTGACTATAATAAATACCAGACAAAGCAGTTGCACAGGAGGCGAAGATGGCAAAGTGGGTTGATGAGATGGAGTGGCAGGCTAATGGAGTGGGTTCAAGCCCCACTAGCACCCCTGGGGGCTTTCAAAGAGGCAGTAATGCCTCTTAAGTTTCAATCACGCTATCTTTTTCTTAATTATCAAAGCACGTACAACGAGCGGTTGGTCACAGGCACACAGGATTGAACAGAAAGGAATTTAGGATGAGAAAAAGAGCCATAAAAGCAAATTTATAGGAACACGAGCGCTATAGAAATTAGGTTGATTACATAAAGTGAGCTACTAGGCTGGCTATTAAGGGTTTTATTTCAAATGGTGCATTAAGGAGTTTACCTATTTATTTTACAATTAGGGTTACCAAACGTCTGGCAAAAGGAGGACGCGCCTCATTTTATTACCTTGTGTCCTCCATCAAGACGCACTCATCGTGGAACATAGGCTACTGATAAGACACTTCCATGTATAGTTCAGTCTTCAGCTAACAGGACTACCAGTATATAATTCCAGTTTAGTTCATTAGTCTTTAGCTCATTGTCTCTTGTTCTTTTCCATATAGTCTTTGGTCTTTCTCTTATTCGTTTTCATTGATGGGTCCATGAAAGCATTTCTCTTGTGATGTTGTTGGTAAAGGTAAAGGTAGGTCCTGTACTTGAGTCCAAGTTTGCAGCGCTTATCTCTGGCCTGGGCAATCAGTGGCGTAGGTGGCATGGTTCCCTCTAAGCTGCGCTAGCATGCGCTGGCGCACAGATTTTTGGCCTGTAGCGCACATATTTTTTGCCCAGCGCATGAAACATGAAAAACAATTTAGGTACTCAAACCATGTCGTTGCGTTAACTTTAAAACTAGCGATATAACAACGCATGACTATTCAAGCGGAAGCCTGCAAAATCTTTCCGTTATTTACTAATCTGGGTTATTATTGGTTTCCCTCTTTGCAGTCCAACGAGATAAAGTCAAAAATTATAGCATCAAAATCTTCACTCTCCAAGATCAGAGGAGGTAAAGAATAAGATAAAAGTTGGAGCTATGAAAACCTCTCAGGACATACCGGTACTAACATTTACAATGCCAATAAAACAAAAAGTAGAAATCGGCTGGAAACAAATCACCTTGAGAACTTGATGAGAATTAAACTTTACATGTCAGCTGAAAACATTAATATTGATAATGTTCATCAATTTTGGAAACCAGAAAAAGGAAGAAGAGAAAAGTAAACTAGAATATTTACTGCATCTTAAATACAACTTGATTTTGTCTTGTTTATCATACCATTCTTAAAACATAGCTGTAATCAAACTATTGTGGCATGTGTGTTTATGATTATTACTTATAGTTCTCTTTTTAAGTTTGTAAAAGTTTTATATTTAAATAATGTAATTACACTTGGGGCGGAAGTTAGAAGAGTGGTAACATTGCTGGACGATGGAGCAGAAGGTCTCTGGTTCAAAGCCCTAAGGTCGACTCAGCCTTACTTGCTAGAGGGCAGTGGTAAACTGAGGAGCAGCGTTAAACTGTGAGGTAAAATGTGAGTCTGGGGAAAGTAATTGCAACCTACCCCAGATTAATTGATTATACCATCTACGTCGCTGATTGCCCAGGCCGGAGATAAGCGCTGGAACCCAACGCTCGGACTCGACTATGGGACGATTGGACCTACCTTTACCTAATTACCGCATGTGTGTGTCGACTCTAAAATTTTGCACACACACAAAATTGTTGCCGTAAAAACTTGCACACAAGTTTTTGATTTTGCACACGAACCAGCAAACCTTAGAGGGAACATTGGTAGGTGGTATACTCCAGTAATCTGGGGTAGGTTTCCATTGCTTTCCCCAGACCCATGTTTTACCTCGCAGCTTAACGCTGCTCCTCAGTTTCCACCACCCTCAAACAAGTAAGGCTGAGTCAATCTTAGATATCGAACCCACGACCTGTTCCATCTTCCAGTGTTGTTGGGGGTTTCCATAAAGTATGTCCATTGTCCAATCCACCTCCACTTTCTTTCTTTAATCCACTGGTTCTTGAGATTATTATTATTATTATTATTATTATTATTATTATTATTATCAGACAACTTCTATAGCGCAGTAAGCATAGCTTAGGCTAAAAACAAGAGCGCTTTGACACGTGTCACTTATATGAGATGTTAAATAAGTGTGTTTTTAGGTTCGTTCTGAAAGTCTCAACAGAGTCAGAATTAGTCACACAGTCTGGCAGAGAGTTCCACAGGAGCGGGTTGCCTCGCCTGACCGATCGTTCACCGAACTTAGAGGTCTTGGATGGAGCAGGGACGAGCAGCTGGACCCGACTTCCAGACCGTAGCTGCGATTGTCGTTCGTTCACCGTGGATCGTTGTATCAGCGTAGCTAGGTAGTCGGGGCAGAAGGGATCGTATAAAGCTCGATGAGTGAGCCAGCAACGCTTATAAACGATTCGTTCCTGGACTCGAAGCCAGTGAAGGTGGTCTCGCAACAGCGGCGTGGCGTGCTCGCGCCAGCGCTTCGAAAGACTAGCCGTGCAGATAGGTTTAGTACCGACTGTAAACGATTTAACTGATGCTCCGGAAGACCGAATAATAAACTATTGCAGTAGTCGATCCTGACAGTATTAGTGCCCGTCACGAGCTGTGAGGCTGCCTGCGCTGGTATGTACTGTCGAATCGTCTTGATCCTTCGCAGTTGGTGGTGACAGCAGCGGATCATGCTGCTGATATGCGCTCGAAGGACAGGATCTCGTCTATTTGGACTCCCAATAGACGTATCGTCGACGACGGGCGATGGCAGCATCACCTACTACTGAACGGGTCCGACTGATGAGGTGCTGCCTTCAGGAGTGCAGAGCCATAGGAATTCCGTCTTCTCAGGGTTTAAAGCGAGTCGATTCATGGCGGTCCACTCAGCAATCGCTGATATGCAATCAGTGATTCGCGCACGAGATGTTTTTTCCAAAGATCCTCATTGCTAATTTCGCTTGGCACCAGATGCCTATGATCTTAGTAGACATCTGTTTGCAAAACTTTGTGTCTTCATGTTGATGCTTTTAGTCCATCTCCAACTTTCTAAGCCATAGAGCACAATTTTGTGTTTCAGTTGAAAATTCTTAATTTAATTCTGAGATTCATTTGTTTACAGTAAGTTTTCCTCAGGTTATTTATTAACAAAAATGCAGTTTGCGCCTTGCCAATTCTTGCTCTTATGTCGTCTTCAGTTCCTTCTGATGTTGAGAAAACTATGTCATAGTATGAGCACTCTTTCACATCTTCTATGTCACCTCTGGATAGTTTTATTTTCTGGTCTTTTTTCCCATTGACTCTCAATGCATTAGATTTAATCTAGTTGATCTTTAAGTCGAGTGATTTAGTCATCTTTTCCAGATGCATTTTTTCAGTTGCATTTGTTTAAGGTTATGGGTCAACAGTGCTAAGTTGTCCAAATGACCTAGTTGCTATCTCGCAGCCAATTCAGATGGCTGAGTTTATTTCCAACAATGGAAAGGCTGCTGCAATCATTTTCAGTGTTCAATAGCTTACCGGTACTTTCAGAGCATAGGTTGGCCACCGGTGTTGGGAGAATCTTTTTTGATAACAGTTTGTCATGAAGTTTATTTGTAATTTTTTGTGGTTATAATAGTGTGCATGGAATTTAATGGCGCTGAGACAGGTTTTTTCCTTTTTTGACCATTGATGTCCTCCCTTTAGATATGCAGGTATCTGGTAACGCTACATACAATTTGATGTGATTTTTATTTATTACAAAATGGCTTAACAGTAATCTGAGAATGCCACATTGGAGAAATATAATTTTGAGAGACTGCTGGATATTTAAAATAGTTTCTATAAATCGTCTCTGGTAAATTGTCTCTCAAGCAGGATTCCAGCTTCAGAAGGATGAATTTGACTTGACACAGATGAAGCTATGTCTACTGTGCCAATACTAGTAAAGGAGTATAGCTACTACCAGTAGATATGAATGGCTATAAAAATGATGATGATGGTGGTGATAACAGTACAGTGTTGTCCAAAAATATTTACTGAAGTAAAAGCAAAAAAGTACTCCCTAAAAGTTACTTTTAAAGTAAAAGGTGAATAGTACCATGATGGAAGCAACTGCACAGTTTTCAAGCAATCTGCCAGTCATGTGTGTACATTTGCTGGTCATTGTCAACCCTGCACGGCTAAACATAGTGTCCAGATACGGCCATGGACTACCGGTAATTACCGTACTTCAGCATATTTGATGCCACTCATTTCAATTGATGATCATCAAACACTAGCAGTAGGCCTATTGTTTTAGTAATAACAGATTACAAAGTATAAGTGTAAGCATTTACAACAAAACCAGGTTATCAGATCTGCTGAATGATAAAGAGGCAAATATAGTCCAATATCGTACAGATTATAACTACCAAGAGCAGCCGGCAGCATGAAAAGTAGCCCGAGGCTTATATCAACCCTCTTGTGTGATACGTAAACACTGGAAGTTGGGAAGAACTAAACATCGTGTTTGAAAAGCAACCCAAGTAAATTCAATGAAAGTTAGCAATGAGAAATTTTGCTTGTAACGAGATATGAAAGACATAATGTAACGAAGTAAAAGTAATAATATTTACATAAAAGCTTTTTTATAAGTAAAAAGCACTGTGTAACTTGTGCACTTTGTTACACTTATAAAGTACTCAGAATTGTAAGTATTGTAACACGTTCTACTTAGTTACCACACAACACTGACTAATAATGATAATAATAATAAAGTAATAGTAATAACAGGGTTTGGAGTAGTTCATGTGTTTAAGACATTGCTAAGTTTTAATATAAGAAGGCAGTCCTATTTACATTTATTCTGCTTCTTTTTACTGCTTCATTAGTCGAACTATTTAGAACAAGATTTTCTTTTGTTGCATGTAATTGCCTATTACTCATTTCCCATTAGAATTCTTTTATTCTTTCTTAAAAGTGGAAAAATGTAGGAGATTGGCGAACTCTTTTTTCACTTTCACCCATTTACCATATATGTGTTTCGTGTTGCTTCCTGATCTTGC
This sequence comes from Metaphire vulgaris, assembly GCA_018105865.1. Lineage (NCBI taxonomy): Eukaryota > Metazoa > Annelida > Clitellata > Crassiclitellata > Megascolecidae > Metaphire > Metaphire vulgaris. Next base: position 10,931,556 of record CM030849.1, read on the forward strand.
ATAAATGTGTTAGAAGATAAAAAAAGCATTTTTAGAGTTATGAATTCTCAGTGACAGATTCTAAATGTAACAAACATTGACATGACAAGCATGCCATGTGGATTTGACTTTTCACTTTTTTGTTGGTATTTTGGAGTTTTAAAATGTTTTATGGTCTATGAAATATGAAATATTTAAAGTGTTTTTGACATATGTTTTAATCACTCAAAACAAGTAATGACACCTAATTCTAGAATGCATTCTTGCATTGATTTGTTAATTGCTACCCATTGACTTTATATCTCTATGTTATTATCCTCGCTTTTTAAGCTTGTTCATTTTGCTTTTTGCGATAAGTGATCATAATAGCATATACTGTACGTTGTGCTGTTTGCAGTTGTTATCAGCATTCACAACATTTATAAAGACATTCTTCTAGCAGAGAAAGACAAGTTACATTTGGTTGTGTATCATTCATCTAGTTGCTGAAATTTTAGAAGTACTTGACAAGTGCATTATATTTAGCCAGATATTTAAAGGAAGAGATATTCCAACTGTTTATGAAGATATGCAGATTGCAGGATTGCATAATTGCAATGCAGATATCAAAACATCTGCAAGCATTTGTGAGCGTACTGTCCATGAAAGAATTCATAATGGGGAAATGCCATATATTTGTGCAATATGCAGAAAAGAATTCAGTAGAATTGGCAGTCTTAAAATTCATGAAAGAATTCATACTGGAGCAAAGCCTTATGTATGTGGTAGATGCTCAAAAGCATTCAGTAATATGAGAAATCTCAAAGTTCATGAAAGAACTCATACCGGAGAAAAGCCATATGTTTGTGATACATGCTCAAAAGCCTTCAGTCAGATAGGAAATCTTAAAGTTCATGAAAGAACTCATTCTGGCAAAAAGCCATTTGTTTGTAAAATATGCCAAAAACAGTTCAGTCAATTCAGTAGTCTTAGAGTTCACGAAAGAATTCATACTGGAGAAAAGCCATTTGTTTGTAAAATATGCCAAAAACAGTTCAGTCAATTCAGCGGTCTTAGAGTTCATGAAAGAATTCATACAGGAGAAAAGCCAGTTGGTTGTAAAATAAGTAGAAAAGAATTCAGTAGAATTGGTGTTCTTAAACGTCTCAAAAGAACTCATACCGAAAAAAAGCCATATGTTTGTGATATATGCTCAAAAGCATTCAGTCAAATTTGTAGTCTTAATATTCATGAAAGAATTCATACTGGAGCAAAGCCTTATGTATGTGATAGATGCTCAAAAACATTCAGTGATATGCAAAATCTCAAAGTTCACGAAAGAACTCATACCGGAGAAAAGCCATATGTTTGTGATATATGCTCAAAAGCATTCAGTCAACTTTGTAGTTTTAATATTCATGAAAGAATTCATACTGGAGCAAAGCCTTATATATGTGATAGATGCTCAAAAACATTCAGTGATTTGCGAAATCTCAAAGTTCACGAAAGAACTCATACCGGAGAAAAGCCATTTGTTTGTGATATATGTTCAAAAGCATTCAGCCAGCTAGGAAATCTTAAAGTTCATGAAAGAACTCATACTGGAGAAAAGCCATTTGTTTGTAAAATATGCAAAAAACAATTCAGTCAATTCGGCAGTCTTAAAGTTCATGAAAGAACTCATACAGGTGAAAAGTCATTTGTTTGTAAAATTTGCAAAAAACAATTCAGTCAATTCTGCAGTCTTAAAGTTCATGAAAGAACTCATACTGGAGAAAAGCCATTTGTTTGTAAAATATGCAAAAAACAATTCAGTCAATTTTGCAGTCTTAAAGTTCATGAAAGAACTCATACAGGAGAAAAGTCATTTGCATGTCATATATACTCACAAGCATTTAGTGAAATGGGAAATCATAAAGTTTATGAAGAAACAAATACTGGAGAAGTGCCACTTGGTTGTAAAATAAGTAGAAAAGAATTCAGTCAATATGGTAGTAATAAACTTCATGAAAAAACTCGTCCTGGAGGAAAGCCATTTGGTTGTGAAATATGTAGAAAAGAATTCCATCAAATTGGCAATCTTAGAGTTCATGAAAGAATTCATACTGGAGCAAAGCCGTTTGTTTGTAAAATATGTGAAAAGGAATTCCGTCAAATTGTTAGTCTTAAAATTCATGAAAGAATTCATACTGGAGCAAAGCCATATGCATGTGATAGATGCTCAAAAGCATTCAGTGATATGAGAAATCTCAAGGTTCATGAAAGAACTCATACCGGAGAAAAGCCACATGTTTGTGATACATGCTCAAAAGCCTTCAGTCAAATAGGAAATCTTAAAGTTCATGAAAGAACTCATACTGGCGAAAAGCCATTTGTTTGTAAAATTTGCAAAAAACAATTCAATCAGTTCAGCAGTCTTAAAGTTCATGAAAGAATTCATACTGGAGAAAAGCCATTTGGTTGTAAAATATGCCAAAAACAGTTCAGTCAATTCAGCGGTCTTAGAGTTCATGAAAGAATTCATACAGGAGAAAAGCCAGTTGGTTGTAAAATAAGTAGAAAAGAATTCATTAGAATTGGTGTTCTTAAACGTCTCGAAAGAACTCATACCGAAAAAAAGCCATATGTTTGTGATATATGCTCAAAAGCATTCAGTCAAATTTGTAGTCTTAATATTCATGAAAGAATTCATACTGGAGCAAAGCCTTATGTATGTGATAGATGCTCAAAAACATTCAGTGATATGCGAAATCTCAAAGTTCACGAAAGAACTCATACCGGAGAAAAGCCATATGTTTGTGATATATGTTCAAAAGCATTCAGCCAGCTAGGAAATCTTAAAGTTCATGAAAGAACTCATACAGGTGAAAAGCCATTTGGTTGTAAAATATGCAGAAAAAAATTCACTCAATTTGGTAATCTTAAAGTTCATGAAAGAATTCATACTGGAGAAAGGCTGTATGTTTGTAAAATTTCTGAAAAAGAATTCAGTCAAAAGAAAATGTCTTTTGCTGTGAAACCATTTGGATGTGGAATTTGTGATGAAATCTTTCTGGAAGAAAACCAGTTTCTCGTGCACTGTTCTCTTCACTTGAGTGATAATGGTTTTTGTGGTAATCTGTTTTTTTGAATCTCATTATCTTGGAATTGTTTCTAATGGAAGAATGAAAGAGAAATTTGCTATCAGTGATGCAAGCAAACAACATGGAATCGAGATGTAGAAAGATGGACATGTCTGAGGTGGTTTGGACAATGCCAAAGAGATAGAAAGAAGAGTCAAGATAATAATAATGATTCACAATTTCTCATCAGTTACTATAAGAGTACTCTGTGCATATGGTTCCATAGATACTTGCTGACTGTCACTAGAGATCAAGTGCTATAAAGAAAGAAATAGGCCCCTATATTGTCAAACTGTTCTAAGACTGTTGTGCTGTATGAAAATTGTGATAAGGATCTATGATTAATTAGATGTCTTTAACATCAGAGAGAGAGAGCTAGAGAGCTTGCTCACGGTACTATTCTGTTGATTTTTCATAGGACACTAGATCAAGGATGTGCAACCCGCTGCCCACCAAACAGGTTCTGTCTGGCCCTCGGAGCAAATTGAAACAACACAGAAGACTGGTCCGATAACTGTAATTGTTTTTATAGAATTATTTATCAACTGACTGGAATATCCATATCATTTGGGCTATAATTAATCTTTGTGTCAAACAGCAATTCATTTCTGCACTTATTTAAGTTAGTTTTGCATGAGTTACAGATTTATATAGAATACAGTATTGGATATTGTTAAAACTGCATTTCGAGATTGTGGCCCTCGAGTAATCTGAGAATGTTTAATTTGACCCTTGGCCTAGAAAGGTTGTGGACCACTGCTCTAGATGAAATTTTATCCTGGACATTTGTGCCAAGAAATTGAATTACAAACCTCAATTTAGACAAAGAGACATGTTATGATTTCAGTTAATATGAAGCTGTTATTACTAAAAATGGAATTTTAAACTTGCTATGATATGGCTTTTCATCAATTCTCAATTGACTACTGAAGTAATTTTTTCAGGTAAATCTTTCAAATGATTTAGTTCTGTCATGATTTCTTTCTCTGCTTCTTTGACAAATTCCCCACTTACTTTTGCAATGTTGTGGTTTCTTTCTGGAGTTAATTGTTTCATGATTTTGGGGGAAATATGTGTATTGATGGTGTAAAGTGTTCATTGACATTTGTTACATTGATACTGTATTGCATTAATTATTCACTATATCTTTTAATGATTTCACCTCCTTTATTATATTGATGTCATCGCTTGTTTTTGCTGATACTTTTATTATTTGAGTTGCTAATTCAATAAATATTTGGTTCTTTTCACTGGCGACGTTATCGCATTTAAATAGCTGTTTGGCCATCCTAAATGTGCAAGACTTCTCTATTTGACCATATTGTCAGCTTTCAGTCAACTGATGAAAATGTGCAGTTAATACAAAGCCTAATACAGTAAATGCTTTGGACATCTGGCTGCTTGCCTAAACTTTTCCTTTCTAGCAACTTCTAAAAGATACATTAGGATTCGAAAAGACCACTGATGAAAATAAAGTTACATGTACATTATTTTGCAAATCCTCAACCAGAAGGAGAATAAAAACGCAGCTGTAGAAACTGCCATTACATTACTGCACATAGCAAGGCATTAAAGGAAGACTTACCGGAAGAGGACCATCACCGCCTGCGGAAATGTCTGAAAGTTGTTGTTTCTATGGATTGCTGAATCATCATTTAGGGCAATTTTACCAAACACCTTAAATAACAAAGACAACTCTTTTAAAGTTTGAAAGTGATATACCATGTTTTGTGGAATATTCTGAATATCAACTGTTTAACGCTTATTATAATAATGATAACTGAGTTTTATGTGACTTGGTTCTGCTGTGCTAAAAGGCACTTATAAAACATCAAGTGAACGGTAAAATTACTCTAAATTCAAAATAAAACTTAAATTGCTTAAAAGTACTGTATTGTCTTGCAAAATGAAACTCAATTCTTAAACAAGGCTTCACAGCATAAGACATTCCAAATTATAAAGGCAGATTCCTCACCTGCATTCCAATTACGGCATAGATGAAGAACAGCATAACAATGAGGAGAGCAACGTAGGGAAGGGCCTGAAACCGCAGGCAGCACAATTTTACTGAGTGATAATCCAACAGACTCTACCCTTTGCATTACAGGACAAATAAGTACAGTATAACGTCAAGCCAAATGGAGAAGTCTGGTAAAAACAAATTCGACTGGTGTGGGAAAGAATGCTTTAATGCTTTTGGCCGTCAGGGGAGGATGAACAGAATGAATCCAAGGTCCAGGCAATGCTTGCTTTTTGCTTTGATTGGGGGGTGGAGGTGGAATAAACCACAAAGTGCTTGATAAGAAACCCACAGTTAAAAGTAAAGATTAGCTCACATTAAAAGGTATTACAGTATTAAATATTAACTAAATTGATGTCATTGGTATTTAATCAGCCATTGGAAGTTCTATTGAAACCAAGTTCGTCAATATAATGAACCAATTACCTAATAGTTAGGCCCTATAGGCTACTAATTAATTTGTCAACAGAATGGATATTTACAAAAACGCCAACATAGTTGACAATACATTTTATTTTTAATTAATTATTCGTGGCTGTTAGATAAATTGCAGCAAGAGTCGCGTTTACGCGGCTGCCATCTTCGAATACTCGTGAATTGTGACCACCTCACCTGAAATGACTTGATGAATGTCCAGAGAAGAGTTCGAATTCCTTCTCCGCGACTGAGCAGCTTGACCAGGCGCATTACGCGGAAGAGACGAAAGAACCCAATGCTCATGATATTATTGGAACCTTCTGGCTGAAATGAAAATCGTAAAAGCATTTTAAAACGACAATCAAACTTAACACCAATTTCATAGCATAAGAGCATTTCTGACAAGCACCTACTGTTTCTATATTAAATAAGCTTATACAAATTCTCTAAATCTTAACTTTAGTTCATATATAACCCTTTAGATATGACATTATTTAGTCTACAGAGGCTTATCAAGAGATTTAGAGGGTCACAGCGTCGCGTATTACTCCCTCATTTTATGTACTAATTCCTCATTACGGCGAAAGGATGAAAAGTTATTAAGACACAAATATAATTATGCGAGTGTCATTGATTCTTCCTTTGTAAATAATTTTAAAAACATGGATAGAAAGATAAAGAAGGGAGGGATGTGGTGGGGTAAGGCAAAGTGGGTAACGGAATACGAAATGCACCTCCACACTAAATACCTGGATATGCCCCATGTAGATAATTAATCTATAACTCTGCACTAAATATCGAGACACCAACAATATATAGGCCTAAGCATATATAATTATCCAAGCGCAAATGGTTAAAAAAAAACTCTCTTATTAGCCTTGATTTAACTTTTTTTGTTTACAAACTTTTAGAATAATCAGATATAATATAAAAATTATAGGCCAGATTTTGCTTTAAACTTTATTTGGAACATACTGTAAATTTTTCTTCACTTTAAACACAATTTTAAAATACATTTTAGAATAATCAAAATGGATGGGTGGAATACTAGACCTATTTCAATGATAAATAACAATAAGAAATGATTAAATTTCAGGACCTTCAACTGATATTTGCAATGCTAATGGTGTAACTGGATTATTCCTCTGGGCCCTTCAATTTTAAGGTGAACATAAATTTTTCTTCCACCCATCCATTCATTATTGATAAAAAGACTGATTTCTGTTTGCTTCTTGAAAACATTTTATATGATTTGATCAAATACAAACTAAAACTCGTTTAGTTTGTAAAATTTATTCCGGATTGCCAAAAAGTGTCCGGCTCATTCTAACAAAACCTTGTCAAAGAGACAATGTAGGCAGGACTGTCATGCAATTTCTTGTTAACCTTATGGAGTTAAATCGATATAGATTTTTGTCTTTTATTTAATTTGATAAAAAAGTAAGACTTCGACAACAGCAATTTTTGAGTCAAAAGCAATGACTTTCAGGTTTTGCTTGTAATAGATGAAAACATATTTTGGTGACTAGGCAACAGGATAACGGTGCCATTTGTCCTGACCATAAAGTGTCTTACACTTAATTACTACTACAAAGTGTCCGTGGACAATTAGTGCAGTCATCGACTCAAAACGGTTTATAATTTGTTCAAAGAATTTGCCACTAAAATGTTTCAATAAAGAGACGCCACCTGAGAAAATGTCCTTGGTTGAACCAAAATGTGTCCGGGGATCAGATCACCGATCATTTTGATTCAGATTGCGTTATGAGATGCGGAGAACCTGGTAAAGACGGTTCAAAATCCGGAACATTGTCACTGCCAATTTATTCCCAGCACTGAAGTGTCTTCATCTGCTTCATCCAAGGTCCAGTTATCTGGCTGCTTTGGAATATTTGAAGGTTGTCGTCATGTGGCACGGGTCTCATTTGCTGAAGGTGGATTCGGGTATTCGCATGACTTCATGTTTTTGGCGGAGAAACCAGATACGCGAGTCAAAAACAAGACGTTTTTTTTGTGTTCAAAGAATCTGAAAGCATGAATATTTAGAAAACTGCAGGCTCTGAGACTAACGGCACAAGTCGCACATCAAGTATGAGGCGCCCATTCCTTGTTTTGATCACCAATTTTACATCAGAGCATCGCTAAACTCTATAATACTGAAAAACACATCAGCCAAAAATGGGTTATTATACCTGGGATGCAATTAAATTCTTTTTGTTAAAAATGCTATGTGACAAAATGAGCATTGTGTTGACTGCAGTGTAATAAGACTAAACTAATAAATAACAGAAAGACTAACAGTTCCAGTTTGCAAAAAACTATTTTAAAAGTTTTTAAAACCTGAAAATTATTTCTGAAAACCATCTTCTGGACAAATTCTGAATTACTATCCTTAGGGAAGCAAACATTGTGTTGTGCAGTGTAATGAGACTAAACTAATAAATAACAGAAAGACTAACAGCTCCACAAGCTAGGCCTAAATGTAAGTTGTCTCGTATTGCACTAGCCGTTTGTCCAGCAAAATTTCGGTCACTTGCAAAAATTTTTCTTATGTCAGCCCATGCATAATTGCCGACAGGGCCGCCGAGAGAATTTCCGAGCCCCGGTGCAAAAAAAAAGTCACGGGTTCCTGACCTGGCAAGTGTGTGAAAAAGTTGATGAACTTTTTTGCTTGTCGTTCTTTTTCAAAGCTGAATTCCGGGTCCTCGTCTGAAAAAGTTTCGATGATCTTTTTTGCTTGTCGATCTTTTTATGGCATTAATTAAGCTACTTGACATCATCGGGCCGGGGCCCCTAAGCAGATATTCGCCGAGGCCCCTGAGCTCATGACGAAGATGACTTTTTCCGTAGTCAGAGTCTTTTACAGGGTTCAGACTATTGTTACTATACATCATCATCACCGGACCCGGGTCCCTTTGAGCTCCATGGGTCCCGGAACAATGTACCAGCTGCACCCCTCTCCTCAGCCCTGATTGCCGATTCAATCCAAACTCGAACCCTATTTTTTCATGTGCTCAGCCTGAGACAGCAATGCTGCAAGTTCACCCTTTGCGATTTTTTTATCATAGGCGCGCAGAAATTACTGGCTAGAATTCATTTAGATGCATATTGATTTCTGTAGGATTGTGGTAGGCTGGTAGCTAATTATGCATTTACTGGTTCAATTGAACTATGCTAGGACATTAATAGACAGCGGCTACTTCGAAGGAATGTCCCCATTCGACACTCATCGAACTTTGGCGTCGAGTCTCTGGTCTACGTGACATTAAGCATTCGTGTGATGATCACGTGATCTCCCAGAAACTCTAGGCTATATAAGGTGCCGATTACTGCATTTTGACAGATGCTCATTCTCTTTGATACGGACAATAAACGATTTCTTTCAAAAGGCATTTTATTACGGAGGCGACTTTATATAAGCGTATTAAACGAAACATTCGCCCTCTTCTGTCATTTTCTTCGTTTGATCTGGCTGACCTTTGCAAGGCCTGTCTTATCGTGATGGTGAGCATTGACATAATGTGGCATACTGAAACACAATTTTCCAATACTCGATTTCGAGCGTTGCGGGCCGGCGTTGATCTCCGGTCTCCGTGATATACACGACGCAGGTGGCTTAAGCCACTAATCTAGAGTAGGTTGCCAGCCAAGCGTATAGACCTGCGCTTTACTTCGCATCTGAATGCTGCTCCTCAATTTTATTGCCACCACCATCTAGCGATTAAGATTGAGTCGACCTTAGGGTGCCTGTCTAGCATGTAACCACTTCTGCCATCTTTCCACCCCACGATATCTGCTCATGAATAGTTAAGTTAGTTAACCATTTAATTAGTTAGTTAACCATTTAATTTAGTATTACTGGATATCACTAAGTATCAAAATCATGTGGCAAACCGTATAAAAATGGTTAGAGGGATATCCAAATAACTGGTTAGAGGGATATCCAAATATTCCACGTATATAACTGCACCACAACAGTCTTATCTACTTACATTAACCTCCGTATAGACTATATCGATGAAGCTGCCAAGTACGATGACAAAGTCAAACACATTCCAAGCATCTCCAAAGTAGTTCTGCGAACACCAATCAATCAAGTACTTATAAGTACTACGTACACACATGCAAGCAAGTTTCAAACAAGTCGGGTAAAATTCCAAAGTCAGTCGTCAACGGTGGATCTTGAACTTAAAAGAATATTGGAAGCATAAAATGCTCGATCTTTTCATTCAATTAATTAATGATTTTGAAATTAAGAACTAGCCTATTGCTCGGGAAAATAATTCAAATGCATAAATTTTGCTTTATAATTTAGGCATCATTATTATCGATTATTCAATTAATTTGTAGGTTATTGATTAATTAATGTCGCATTTAACAGAGTCTGTCCCAAATCTCGGGACTTTGCATATTATGCTCAGAAAAATTAATATCAGTGATTTAGGCACAAAATATTTATGTCCAAAGGTATTTTCCACACATGTACCAGCTGATCAGAATAGGATATAAGGATATTATAAGATGATGAAAGAACACACAGGTGCGTGTTTTTGTGAGATTCTGCTATCCAATATCAATTAAATTAAATTTTTAAGCTGGGAAAATACATCTAGCACTTCATCAAGTTCATGTATTTCGTCTCTAAACCAGTTCTAGAGACTGTCAGTTAAAACCCGGATTATGAATTAAGCTTTTGTCTTGTTATCATTAAGAAAAATAGAAGGTTAGATGAACCGCAGACGTCTCAGCATGATTTATTTATTGTGTTTTCAAGATCCACCGTTACTGTAGGCCATTCAACCAGAAAAGTAATTGCCAATCGAATAAACAAAACTAAAAGATGGACCTTGCAAGCCATTCCAGTTGTTGCAGCATATAAACTAAAACACCAGTTCTACTTGATTTCTGCAAATAGCAAACGATAGGATATTCTAAGTGTATGCTACTGTTGCTTCCAGCTCTGGTGCGGCTTAAAGAGTCATGTCCAGCAATGGGCAAACCACAACTTAAATCCCAGAAAAATTTCAAGTCATCTCAAATGTCCTCCATAAAGGATTCATAACCGCAACACCAAATGTTAAATGAAATTTTAATTTGTCCAATATAGCCTAATAGAACTTCGTTATAACAGACTCGGTTATAACGTATATTCGGCTATAACGTACCGCAATGTACACTTGTACAGTATACGGTTTCTTGTGATACACGCGCTACCGCATTGGATGGTATTGGATACAACGTACTTCAGATACAACGTACTACATTTTACAGACCCGCTAAGTATGCTATAACGAAGTTCTACTGCATTACTTTAGACAATCAAAAGCTCAAACTCCAGATATGAAAAATATAGCGCAATTGCAAGGCTGAAGACTACACTGGTCATCAGACATTCAAAAATGAGAGAAAAATTCGTAATATTTCAAACACGCACCATCAGTTTGCGTTTTAAGAAATCTTGTTTGCTAGAAATTTAATCTAAATTTCCCTGAGATGTGATTTATAAAAGTCAGTGTTTAACGATGCCCATTACTGGTCATTCTAAGAAGCAAATGGTGAGCTCAGATGGCTAAGCGTCCTGTGACAAACTATCTAATGTACAATTGAAACATCTTGAAATGATAATGTACAATGGAAACATCTTGAAATGATAAAATTTATCCATACTCATGCATCACCTGGAAACCAATTCGTTCAACGCAAAAATCGACATCAATCGCAAAAAAAGAGTCAAGAGAAACCAAAGAGATTCAACCATCTGTTTATGTGGGATAACTAAGTTCGTTGAATTCGAAGAGAAATTTACGATTCGTTAAAAATACGACCATACGCCAGTATGAATTAAATTTCAAAATTAGCTTAGTAAATAATAATTATAATATAAACTAAAAGAAGTTCAATGAATTTATTTTATTTTTTGATTTGTATGTCTATTATATTAACGGGATTATAAAATTTGCGAAATCATGAACGATATGGATATTTTAGAAGTGCCTACGAATATGCTAAAGATATGAATGAAAAAATCCAAAAAGACTGGCGTTAAGATTTTGAATCACAGCAAAAAGTCAAAACAAAGTACCGGCATAGCACCAGTTTGAAAATTAAAATGCTGTGTGCATTAAAATTTCTGCATGGATGAACATCTTTGGTGGCTTCTACAATCTATAATGTCTAAAGCACTGCCGGTGAGCTAGTCCAAAGAGGGCGCTAGTGGACACTAGGTGTCGCCAGTGTTTCTTCACTTACTAAGACGCGACCAGCGACAATGTCCGTGATACTTCCGACAACTATAACAAAATCTAAGACGTTCCAGGGATCGCCAAAATAGTTCTGCCAACAAATAGTTACAAATAAATAATAATTAACTTACACAGTGGCATTACCGAATAAAACAGTTGCTCAGCGCATAAAATATTTACACAAAGACCAACGATTGATTTGCCAGTAGGTTGAGTATTTAAGTACTCAATGGTCGAGGACAGCCATCAAATGAGGGTCGACATTTTGGGATGGAGCATTCAAACTTTCATCTTCTTTCTTCGTTTTGAAAATTCAAACTCTATATGCAGTAAAACGTGTTAGATTGCACAATACACAGGCCGTTTTATTCTAATGTATATTCCACGATGAGAGGTTTACATAAGTACTTGATATGCTGCTTCTTTTTTCAGTTGCAATCTGTAATGTAACAACGAATTATTATTAACATGTGTGTAAACGGATTTACTGACCTTGATTCGGAAGGCGATGAGTTTAAGGACGAATTCGATCGTAAAGACGCCGGTGAAAATCATATTCAGATAGTCTAGGACGTCGGAGTAGAGTTTGGACTGGTCCGAATACTGTGTCACAAACAGGACAAAATTATCACGCTCGCGTTTTTGGACTTATGAATGATCTAATCAACTCTGTAACATCAATATTCAGTGTCATAGCATGGGCGGGGTGGTCGCCCGGGCGCAAAATTTTAGGGGGCGAAAAATTATAAGTGACAAAATTTAAAAAAACTAAGGAAGTAATAAAATATGGTGGCATACTGCGTCAACAACAAAGAATAACTGTAAGTACATTTTCGGAATCCATTATTTGCAGTAGCCTATTATTACCCTACGACAGTGGCGGCTCCACCGGAGGACCAGGGGCCAGTGCCCCTATTGAGTGCCTTGCCCTCCAGTGGTCCCCCAGTTGGGACCCTATACTTAATGCTACATACATTAAACAACAAATGGTTGGCCCCGAATGATTAGAAGTTGCCACCCCAACGGCCCTCCCCACTTGCCAAATCCTAGAGCCGCCACTGCCCTACGAGGTCTTTTTTCTTGTCAAGACATTTTGTGGAGAAGTCGAAGGCGCAATCCCTCTTTTGCCCCGGGCGCTGGCAATCCACGCCACGCCGCTGTCAATATTTAAAGTGCAATTCCGCAAAATGTAACACGAAACGATTTTCTAATATTGCTATTTTTGTCAACACAATCCATGGAAGTGAGAACAAATGATAAGCACAATGAACCTTCATCGCTAGTGTGAGTGTGTTGACCATTATGAGAATGAAGATCCCGTATTCGAATCCCTGCGACGTCACGAACCACCAGATCTTGTATTGAAATCGCACTTTTGGAATGTAACGTCTCTGCGCCTTAACTTTCAGGGCAAACTCGATGCACTTTCTCTAAAAGCAGAGAAACTTTTAATGGTAAAAGTGTCACATGGGCGGTCAAGCCTTTATGCTCTTTAACCCCTTAACTGGGTATTTAACTGTAACTCAATGTAAAATGGACGGATATATCCGGGGTCCCCAGTTAAGGGGTTAAGGGATTTCACACTCATCAGATAAACAGTTATGTGGTTTAAGCATGCCGCGTGCGTTGCAGACATTTCAAGCTGAATTGACATTTCAAAGCAGATAACTGTCAAGACATGAGAATCAGAATAAAAACTTAGTCTGTTCAAAGTAAACCTAATGATGTGGTTATTGTGGTGGGAGATCAAACATCAACATTTTTGCCTCCAGTGTAGGTCGTCTTCGACCAGTGGGGGGGGGGACTCAACCCCTTGAATATCTAACATTGCTCATATGAGACCATAATTATTGCTACAATAGGGTTAACCATATAACGTTAACTCTCATCATATGCTAAATTTACAGATAAATCGAAGAGCAAATTAATCACGAAAAATCAAAATAAGCCGACTTATTTCATATAATACAGACGTGCAAGGGCATTCATATGACGGCAAGCGGACCCGATCCGGCTCGCCAAGGGATGTGAAATGGCCCGCGAAGATACCGAAACGATGCATAATTTTTCAAATACTTACAATATGTTTCTAATGCCCTATTGCAATACTATACTTACAATATATTTTAAATCATCATAAGCTGTTTTTATAACAGATAAAAAATCTATATTTTCTACTTAAAAACATTTGACGTGCAAGGGGAGTTCAAAACAAGGTCTTGCAAAGAAATGAATCCCGCCCGTCAAGGGTGGTGCAAAACAAGGTTTTGTGAAGATACCGAAACAATGCAATTTTGAATTTTTACAACATAATTTCTAATGCTCTTGCCTGTTTTTATAACTTGCACCCCTATATTTTCCCGGACGTCCAAAACGTCTGGTCCTCAAGCACCAGTCATTAAAAAGTTTGGTTATTCATGAAATTTACTTGAAAACATCTGCAATAGCGTTAGTGACTTACAGAGGGGCGGTGGGCGGTGGCCCGGGCATTCACCAGATGGGGGCATTCAAATTGACTCGGCGACCTCTTTTTTTCTCTTCAACCCTTCTTACATGAAAACCCTTAAATTTATCGATTTGGCCTCGGGCAGCCACACCAGATAAGGGCATCCAAATTGTCTGGGCGAGCTTTTTTATAGCATCGAGGTGGCGGGGCATCCAAATATACTTTGCCCCGGGCATCCAACACGCGTTTGGCACGCCACTGTATCTCTGCTACAGTATAATATTATCATGGAAGCAATCATTTATGACAGGAGCTGATTTGTCGCTAGGTCTTTTACCTTTTTTACAATTTTCCAGCGATGACTAAACGGTACGTCGATGACGCATATCGTACCTGGTTTTTGTCGAGTTCGCAGTTTTTGTATTCCTGTTCTCCTTCGTTTTGAAACGTGACGATGACAAACCCGACGAAGATGTTGACCATAAAGAAGGCGATTATGATGATGTAGATGAAGAAGAAGACGGCGATTCCCTGGCGATAGTTGTAAATCGGTCCCATGTCATCCTGATGTGAGTCGATGCTTCGATACATGAGACTAAATATAACAGAGATATTCAGTTTTTCTCAAAGTCAGTTCAACATATACTGTACGTGCATTTATTTTGATCGGGAACATATGCGCTTGCCTGCCTAACAGAATGAGAGAGGAAATGAGGATAGAAGATAACATCGAACTCCTGAGGAGCACTAGAGATCGAGAAAAGGGAAGTCCATGGCCGCCGACGCAGCAATGCATGGCACCTAACAGAATAATAATAATAATAATAATAATAATAATAATAATAATAATAATAATAATAATAATAATAATAATAAAGAAGATAGAAGAATAAAGAAGAAGAAGAAGCCTAACAATGCATTCAGCTTTCAATTTTCAAATACAGTGATGCAGAACTTCATTATAAGCAGTTCTAGGCCTTCTCGGGGGAGGGGGAATTCCCCCCTAAGTTTTAAAATTCCCCAAATTTTTTTATATGTTGGCTGGGGGATGGAAATTTCCCCCAAAAGTGTGGAGACTCAGACCTTGTCCCCCCAAACATTTCAAAATCCCCCAATGCCAAGGTGGCTAGAATAAACACTGATTATAAGCCTAACGTAGGCCTACATAGCTGGTCTGTAAAATTTAGCACGGTATATCCGAGATACGTTATATCCAATATGGTACCATGCAGCGGGAACGAACATTAGCCTACAGCCCTACACCACTTTTTCAACCGAGTATACGCTATAACCGAGTCCGTTGTAAAACGTTGACTGCGGCGCATTTTATTTGCCAGGCGCGGCCGTTGTGCGACCTTCTTGGCTTCAGGCGTGAGATGCATTGAACAGAGGACGCCATATGACGCCCCCCAGCGCCTTGCTGTACCAGAATAAGGACGTCAATTGACGTCCCAGCGTTCAACGTGTTGTAAAGAAACCCCCTACTGTAAGTCATAAAAATAAATGCTAAACAGATCTCCAAAATGCGTCTTTCGCGGTGACTCTAATCAGTTTTAGGGCCAGAGACGTACTCCGGCCATCCCTCGAACGTTGCAACGGTGAACAGCGTCAGCATTCCCTGAGAGACGTCGTCAAAGTTGAAATCGTTATTTCGCCAGACACGCTCTTCGATTCCCGGTCGGCCGAAGTCACCGTTACGGTAGACGACAAACTGACCTCTGCGGAGGAGGAGGAGGACATAGAAACAGAGGCAAGAAACCGAAGGTTTCGTTAATCACCAACTTAGTCATCACTGTCACTGAAAGTTTACTTCAGACTGCCGCCAGCATCAACTGAAATCAAATTCTGATGCACGTACAGTCACTAGTATCTGTACTGTAGGACTAGTGGTAATGGCAGGGTCATATATTCAAAGTAAATATCAGCAGAGGCCTACTTACAGGTTAACGCAAGCCTATACAATACGGTTTTTTAAGAATTGCTTTATATAGTTTCAATGAACATTTACATTGCTGCACTACATCATCATCATCGTCGTCGTCGTCATCATCATCACGTGCCGTCTTCGACTCGAAGGTTGGCAGATCTATTCATCATGCCGTAGTTTTTTTATTCCAGTCCTAGCCAAATTCTTCTTCTTCTTCTTCTTCTTCTTCTTCTTCTTCTTCTTAATAATAATAATAATAATAATAATAATAATAATAATAATAATAATAATAATAATAATAATAATAATAGCAAGGTTTAAAGTGGTTCAGTAGGTTCTGCCCTGCTTTCCTTTATCATTAGGAGTTTTAGGACCTTCACATTGTCCCTCTAGGATGCTTGGGCCTGTTCAGAGCACGACCCTCTCATGACATGTTCAGCACATTGGGCTTTTTCTTTTTCACTAATTCATTGCACAATCTAGAATTGAAAGAAACGCTGATATTTAAAATCCTCACTTACTTGCATTCGGCTTCTGTCATCTTAGACCGATCATTGCATTCGTGGAATGTTCCCTTGCAAACAATTAAAATCGACACATTTGAAATGTTACCCTAGACCCAAACAACATCAACATAAATTCTTAATGAATGCGCAGCCACTGGTCTCGGCTCTGTAGCCGTGATAAATACTGTAAGTAAAATCTTGTGCATTACTATAACGCTTTCGAAGCAGGTACCGTAGTTGCTGCTTTATTCCCATGCGTTTTGAAAATGCTAAAACCGAAGTGTAGTGGTCAGCCGTGCAAGGTCAATTCCAGGGAGAACGGACATAATCCCCTCGGACATTATCCCTCAGGTAAAATAAATTGTAAAGAGCACAAAGATCTTTTAATCCCCAAGGCATTTGAAGAGGTTTTCAAATAGTCGAATGTTGACAATGAACCGATAAGTGTCTCATTTTAACTTGAACCTATGAGCGATTGTCCATGCATTAACCTGATTGAATGGCATCGTATTGTATTCGGATATAGGCTGATAGGGTTACCAGACGGCCTTAAATGATAAGGGGTATTAAGGACAGCCTTTAAATTTCGTGGCCACGTCCTTAAGGGCGTTTGTTCTTAATAAGGACACAAAATGTCATTAAATTTCATTTAAATAGTGATTACCGATTTTAGACATTGCGCTAGATTAAAAGGACTTGTAATTGGCGGATATTGATTGCTGAAAAAGGTCATCACTAGTTTTTGTGCTTTTTTGCATCTTTAACGTTCAAAATGTTCGACAAGCAAAAGAGGTCATCACTAGTTTTTTGTGCTTCTTTAACGTCCTGAAAAACCAATGTGTTTTGTGTGTCCTTAAATTATTTCCAAATGATCTGGTATTCCTAGGACATAAATCTCGATTCTTCCTGGCGTGTAAAATCCTACCCCTTGACTAATTTTCTCGCCACCCGCCGTCCAGCTGATGCCATGAGCAATTACAGTATTAACCCCTTAACTGGGAACCCTGGATATATCCGTCCATTTTACATTGAGTTACAGTTAAATACACAGTTAAGGGGTTAAAGGCAGAATTCGTCGTTTCTTCTTTGAGACGTGGGTCTACGACACAGGCGTCAACTGCTATTAGGCTTCTAGGCTCGAGACTCACACTTTTTCCGAGGCTACCATTATGGAAGGGGGATTTCTAGATTGGGCCCCCACTTTTTCACCTAAGTTTACGCCACTGGCCTAAGGAGCGATCTTTACCATTTTTAATGAGCAACACCTGGTATTTTTTCATTTTTTGTGGAACATAGATTTTGGCGCTACAATGTTTGCAATTACCTTGAATAACTGAACGCCGATAACAGCAAACATGAACTTCAGTAGAAATGTGACGAGCATTATGTTGTAGATGGTTTTGACGGCAACGATAACACATTGAACAACATGCTGAAAATTGCATCACAGGAATAGACACGTACAGTGTATAGCAAAGCAATTCGAGTGACGTTTATTAGCCTGATACTGGATCGTATGTCCAGTAATATGGCTTCCTATTCGCTTTCACATCGCTTGTCTAGTGTGTAATATGCAAAGATAGTGCGAATTTTTATTCCAGGAACGCATGTATAACAAATCGAATTGCTTTGCGACTCAGAAAGCTCCGAAATGATAAACTTCAACTTAGCATGATTTAAAGTGGCTTAGGAGGCATTACTGCCTGTGTGAAAGCCACTAGGGGCACTAACGGGGCTTGAACCCGCTCCGTCAGCCTGACGCTCCAGCACGTAACTCACTTTGCCATCTTCCGCTCCCAATGATAGAGTTTTGACAGAATTAATTTAAGAAACCAAATGATAATAAGAAAAGATTCAATAATTTTACAAAGTAAGCATTACAGTGACAAACTCTCTACACTGATTTACCAACTCTTTCACATCAGAAGAAATTGATTTGGACCACATTTGTAAATGCTATACGAATATCTGACTGACTGATATCATCTTTATCTCGCATCAAAAGAAACTACTACTACTACTACTACTACTACTACTACTACTACTACTACTACTACTACTACTACTACTACTACTACTACTACTACTACTACTACTACTACTACTACTACTACTACTACTACTACTACTACTACTACTACTACTACTACTACTACTACTACTACTACTACTACTACTACTACTACTACTACTACTACTACTACTACTACTACTACTACTACTACTACTACTACTAGTACTATTACTAATACTACTACTATTACTAATGCTACTACTACTACCATCACCGCCAATGGAATCACCCCACTACTAATTATTATTCTTCTTTTATTGTTATTATTATATTTTATTATTTGTTATTGTTATCGAAGTATTCATACAGTCAAGCGTAAGTTAAAGGGGAATTTTTATATAGAGAGAGACCTTGAGGCCCTTCGCTCGGTTGATGGCTCGCAATGGCCTGAGAACACGCAGAACTCGAAGGATCTTGACAACACTGATGGCTTCATTGCTACAATAGTCATCAGACATGTACTCAGTTCCCTATTTGTCCGCAATAATAGAGCAATATGCTACAATAGTTCATATAACACCATTTCAAGAGGCAGTCAAATAATTATTTTCTGGAGATTCCACTTACCTGAACTTACGTGTCTAAACAATTATTTATAGCCCGATACCTTTGTGATTTATGTGAGTAGGATACAGACGCTTTCATTTTTAATCGATATCTTTACATTTTACATTCTGCAAACGCAACAGTAGGCCGACTGTAGATTTTGACATGAGTATTTTTTGGAGAGATCATCTCCATAGTGATGTGAACATGGATGTTTTCGCTTTTAAAATGCTTAAAAGGTCATCACTAGTTCTTTGTGTTGTTTGCATATATAGCGCCCCAAAAGTCCGACAAGCAAAACAATAAAAAAGGTCATCGCTAGTTTTTTGTGGTTCTTTAACATCCTGAAAAGTCTGACAGGCAAGCCAATGTGTTTTGTGTTGAGAAATTAGGTCATAATCGGTCACAATTTTTCCTGACCAGGCTTTTATACATTTAATTAAACAAACTAAAATATTAAGAGCCAATCGGTTTACCCTAGTTGTTTTCCATTTCTGCTCAAGTTTTATTAACTTTTAGGCTGTGCTGTTATACATTTAATTAAACAAACTAACATATTAAGACAAGTTACCAAAACAGTAATAGATTCGAGGTTTAGAAACCCTATAAGGTTCGTTTTCCATCAGGGGTTCTGGAGAATGCCATTATAATATGACCAGTAGCGCCCTGATTTCTGCAGTGCTTGTAGTCGAACTCAACAGGCCAGCGTGTCATTAGCATACAACATAAATTAGTTAGCATATTGTATCATCAGACAGCTAAACAGAAGAATGGACTAAGATTAATGGAAAGTATATTTTCGGTGATATTTTAATCTGCAGAGGGATAAGAACCAGAGCCGGTAGTCTTGCATCGGTCATATTAATCCTATGCGGTCTCGCGATCAAGTACAGGTGCATGCATGGGACAAGCTGCCTCCTTTCTATTAACTTCACTGTTCCAAAATACGATGGTATCAGTGGCTCCTAAATATCGTTGAGTGGGATGGGGTGGTCGTCATAAAAGAATGTAATAAGTCAAACGCAGGCCTGGGTTTAATCTAGGCCGTTTCCGGGGGAAAATTGCCCTTTCTCCCTCGGAAATTTCAAATTAACCCCGAAACTTTTGGAATACTACATCAACTAACAGCATCCCCTAGCTGACTTCCCCACCGGGTTTGTCAGTTTCCCCCCGGAGTCCAGAGTCTAGATTAAACACTGACGCAGGCTCGTTGGAAGGTATTGCCAGCAAGACAAGGAAAACGGCCATCATCCTCTTTCTGCAACTAATTTAGTCTTCAAACGTCGTGAAAAGACTAATAAGCAAAATCGGTTCATCACAAATTTTTAAACTTTTGAAGGGCGAAACATTTATACCTCGCCCCCGGGCGCCGAATACCCTATAGCTACGGCTCTGATAATAGTAATCAACCGACCCAAGACCGAATGATATGAGAGCAACGGCCACAACGAGCAAGTCGAGCAGATTGAACGGACTTCGGCAGAACGAGTCTTTGTGTAGCACCAGACCATAAGAGATAATCTGTCGTCAACAGATGCAACTGTCTCAACACATGGCAAATCACGAACGCAGTCGCTTTGAAATTAGAGAACATTTTAGACAGATAAAGTAAGTAAGTAAGTAAGTAAGTAAAAAAATCTCGTAAACTTCTACAGCGCCCCGGAAAGCAGTACAGCAGTAGCTGCTTATTCTTATGCGCTTAATCTTTCTTGAAATAGCTATAGACAAGGTGGTTTGTCGGCCGGGCAAAGGTCAGTGTATCTATGAGGCGGCGGATAAACCGTTTGAAATAGACGAAATACCGTATTAGCAGAATCTTCATAGGCAGATTTAATCCATAGTACAAGAGTCCGTAATTAAATTTCATATTACAGAGAGAAATTTCAAAAATTCAGCAGATGTAATGTAATGTAGATGTAACTGGTTTAAAGAATCTAATTCTTTGTAAAAAAATTCAAGCAAATTTCTACGCATTGATTTATTCATAAAACATTTACCTTGACAGTTATTTCTAACGTAAAGACTGTGGTAAAGAAGTAGTCAAAATATTTTAAAATCTGAAAAATTAAAAACACAATATTAGGAAAACAAAATAAATAAGAATAAGCAGGCATAATATGCTAATGATATATTCAAGTAATGTTTGATCCTCTATAATCCAGTTAATTATTGTGCCTACCCGTTCGTCCATCCATCAATCAATCCATCTCTTCATCAGTCAGTCCAGTGGCGTAGCAAGCTGTTCAATGCACGGGGGGGCTCCGTCGGTCAAGGGGCCCCCTGACAGCTAGTAGAGTTTTTTAAAACTTTCAATCAGGGATATTTTTACACCACTCTAACACCCCAACACCCCCCCCCATTTCAATGACCTTTTTTCTTGTCAGACGTTTTGGCAGGGGACCCCCAGAATTTACCGACACCCCAAATTGATAATCCTAGAAATAACCCTGCTTTCAATGTATTTAGAATGTATAATTAAATAAATTGACAAAACATGACAATTACGTGTCATGGACAGCGTATACACAAATGACTCTATGGCTCAATATTTAATAATATTAGTTATTATATAATAGGGGGTATGAAACTGCTAAATATGTAAATGTCGCAATTGCGCCCGACGTTTTTTAAAATCTGAAATCGAAGGGGGCTTCCAGGGGTTCTTGCTAAGCCACCGCATCCGTCTGTCCAGGATTTTTAAGGGGGATGAAATGAATTCCTGAATTCCTAGGAAGTTGGTGGGGGGATTAAAAGGGAAGGCAAACCAATAAACTTTGCCGAAAGAAGCTGACAAAAGTGATTTATTTCCCATAATTTTGCTACACTTTTACCGAAAAATAGGTCGACAAGCCAAAAAAGGTCATCCGCAGTTTTCCCCGTAGTTTTACTAGACTTTTACCCCAAAAATTAGGTTTCACAAGCGAAAAACGTCCGGAAGTCCGGCGGAAGAATGCATCCCCACTCATCCACCACGTGGAACCGCCACTGCGTCTGTCCGTCCATCCATCCATCCATCCATCCATCCATGCATCTATTCATCCGTCTAGGAATAAGTCAGGCTATAGTAAGTGAGAGACACGAATCGATTCCGACCCCGACATCTCTCCGGTTGATGTAAGACTTAATTAATCGTCGCAACTAACTTGATTCCTGAACGACCCGGCTTCCAACGGATCCTCGGCTGCGAGAACAGAACTGCTGATCAGAATACAGACGAGGATGAAGTTGCCCCAATACGAATGATTGCAGAATCGGTGACGACAACTGAAGAATTGCGCACTTAGAATCGGCTGAATCAGACTCCTGGACTCCGGAAACTAAAAGCCGGGGGAACTGGCAAAGCACTTCTGCTAGACCGCTGTTAGTTCATGCAGCAAAAATTTCTAGGGTTTTTTCCGGGGAGGGGGAGGGCGATTTTCCCCGGGGCCTAGATTAAACACTGGTGGCGGCTCCAGGGTTTGGCAAGTGGGAGAGGGCGTTGGGGTGGCAACTTATAATCATGGGTGGCCAACCATTTGTTGTTAGGTATGTAGTATTAAGTATATGGTCCCAACAAGAGGGGCCACTGGGGGCAGGCACTCAATAGGGGGTACGGGCACCCCGGGCCCTCCTGTGGAGCCGCCACTGGACTTAGACAAGAACCCGGCTACTTGAAGAAGGCCATCGTGAAAAATAAGCAAAACTCAAATTGCACTACAGCAGTCAGCACTGTTACGCGCTGTCGTAAATATATTCCTGCAACTATAAATCTATTTTAGTACAGGTTTGCTTTTGCAGATATGAGCTTTTTATGCGCGGATATATTATTATTAGCAGAAATGTTATTGCGAAACTATTCAGAGAGAAACAAAGAAACGAATATTGTTTCTCATATGACATTTTTGTAATTTGTCAGTTAATTTCGCAACCCGAATATCATAAAAGAGCGTAAAATGATAAATTTAAGTATCCAACAATTAGTAAAATATTTTCAAAAAAGTCATTAAAATAATTCCAACTTTTAGCAATTAAAAAGCCTGCCAGTTACTCCAAAGCCTAAATATACTCTGGCTATAGATGACTGAAATACGATAACGTTCTGTATTAGAACATGAATGGAATAAAAGAAGGAATTTGTCTTCTCTGCATGCAACCTGTTTGTCGGTGATAAGATGAAAAGTGAACTGGCAGGAGGAATCGGTTTCACTTTATTAGGAATCTTCAGCTCCGATAATCTTCGTGGCCGAGCGCTCGATTTTATTTCCTTTTCTTCATCTTCGCGGACGACACCTTCTTCATCCTCTGTATCATTTCCTTCTGGAAATACAACACTGTTGGCATCAAGGTATACGTGATGCAATAAATGTACAGCAGAGTTTCGTTGTGACCGACTCCATTATAGCGCGTGCTCGGTCATAACGTACCGCAATGTACGGTCCCGTGTGATGCGCTGCCGTATTTGATATAACGTATTATATTAAGGACATTTCTAGAGCGCAAATATATGCAAAATTAGCAAATGTACCTCGGATATAAAGTACTAAATTTTACAGACTCACTAGGTAAGTTATAACGAGGTTCTTCTGTATTTTTAGAGATTCTTAATGGATAACTAGAAAGATGCTCGCTTCGCTCGCAGTGCAGGATAATACTAATCCAATACCTATACCTAATACCCAATCATTGAATTCATGCTGAACAACATTTCAATGATCGCCACCTAGCCAAGCTCTGCGCCACGTAATAATTAGGCCTATGTACGTTAAAATCACGCAACTGTGACCATTTGTGACGCTGTACACGTATTTTTGTGTACGTTAAAATGTACGTTAAAATTGCTGCGAACAATTGTTACCAATAGCAACGTCGTCGCACGCCCAGCCCTCTGATGCTGCAATGACTCGACTAAACCGGTTCTACGAACAATTGTTACCAATAGCAACGTTGTTCTTCGTCCACCAACGCATCGCGACGTAAGGACTAAACGGTCTAAACCGTCTACCAATAGTCAACGCTCGCCCACCAACGCATCGCGACGTAAGGACTAAACGGTCTAAACCAAATAGTCAACGCTCGCCCACCAACGCATCGCGACGTAAGGACTAAACGGTCTAAACCGTCTACCAATAGTCAACCAATGAGAACGCTTGAAGGTAACAGACATACAGATAACGATTTTAATATGATAGATGGTTTGATTGAACTAGACAGATTAAAAAGAGTAAAGGTAGTCACGTATTCGAACGAGCGTAGGGTCCGACGCAGACCACCGTGCACTATAGGCTAGCAACGACGCAGGTGGCCTGCGCCAGTAATCTAGAGTAGGTTGTAATTACTTTCTCCAGACCTGCGTTTTACCTTCGCAGATTAGCTCGACGCCTAAGCGATGAACGACTTGGCTGGCCGCCGGCATCACGATTAGATCCCGGGATGGTAACCCATCCAAGTACTAACCGCGCTCGACGTTGCTTAACTTCGGTGTTCTGACGAGAACCGGTCGCACCAGAGATGGACATGGGTTGGGTTAACCCATGGGTTGGGTTGGGTTGGGTTGGATTGGATTGGGTTGGGTCATAAATTTAGGCAGTTGTGGTGGGTTGGGTTGCAAAACGCTGATTTGCACTTGGCACAGTGCACACACATACATTGGTTTAGGTTATAAAAAAATGGTTATCGTTTTCCGCATTTTCATGTAACAAATTGCCGCCGAACTGTCGCTGGCCATACTGGCTTATGACGGCTATTAGTTAAGCGATTGGTGGGTGGGGAGTTATATTCAGGACTGTCTTGAGCCCCTGGTTCTATTGATCCAAACACAGTTGTTCGTATATAATAAAGCATTACAGGCATAAGTCTATCTCCTTTGATACATAAAACCCCCCTCGCCGTTGTGGCCGTTGCTTTCTCGATATTGTGCAGCGTCATATGCCTATGGGTAAATGTTGATCCGCAGTCACGAGATATTTGCATAAGACCGGTGGAAGTAAATAATTCAAGGCATTGGAATCGAGAGTCGAAATTGATGAAAGAAGGAAGTAACTTTCTTTGAACCATCCACTGTAAATCCATCTTAATCCTCTTATTGACTCCAATAACATTTATGAGCTACTGCGTGGGAGTGCGTGCGAACTTGCTAAACAAATGCTATAATGGCTCTAGCTAGGTTCCTTATTCGTTAGTCCTTCAACATTTGAAGCTGAATTTTAGAGAGTATAAGTACAAATTATAACTTTGACGTCTACCTTCCTTTGCACGCCAATGATAATTATAATGGCGGAAAACATAGGCCCTACAGCGACATATGAGAGGTAATTTTTTAAAATGATTTGTATGCAGTAATTGACAAATTGTTGCTTAGCAATAAATTTGCTGATTATGTTTACTTGAAGCTTGGGTGGGTTGGATTGGGTTGGGTGAATACTTGCAATTGCCGGCATAGGTTGGGTTGGGTTGAGTTGGAGATTTGATGGGTCGGGTTGGGTTGGGTTCTAAAAAATGGACCCATGTCCATCTCTGGGTCGCACAACGCCAAACAGGCCGGGTCCAGGCAGATTATCAATGCATTAAAAATATCCTATGGGGAAACTAGGTCAGTGGCGTATTTAGGGGGTACGCTCCTGAGCCATAGCGTACCCCTTTGGTTTTTGGCCTTTGGTCTTTCGTCCTTCCCTTCGGTTTCATTTAAAGACTGTTACGCCGACGTTAACCTTTTTTGCTTGTCACCACGTTCTAGAAGGGTGATAACCTTTTTTGCTTGCAGTACACAGCATAAACGTTATTTTTTCAACTTCTTAAATTTCAGCGTACCCCTTTAAGCCTTTCTAAATACGCCCATGAACTCAGTTAATAGTAAGGTAAAGTCCATCCGTAGGCTCTGTGCCCGTAGGTGCCGGTGCTGATCTCCGGTTTCAATTCCAGTTAATAGTACTTAATGTTTTATCCGTCTAAAAGCAATTAAGATCAACAGAACATTAATATAATTTGCAGATAATTATTCTGACCTTTGATTTCGTTCTTCGTATCGTCATCGAGTTCTGTATCCGTTGTGTCCATCGTTTCTATCGTCACCCGCTTCGTCTTCGTCAACATCGATGCTTCTGGGATCTCCCTGTAATTAGACAGACAGACACACGGGCGTTGCAAGAGAATTACATGTGAGCAGAAACCTAAAATAGAGAAACTGCTTTTCACAACGACAAATCAAAGAGGACCAGTGGCGGTTCCAAGTGGGGGATGAGTGGGGATCAGTGTTTAATCTAGGCCGTTTCCGGGGGAGAAATTGTCCTTTTTTTTCTCCGGAAATTTCAAATCCCTCCGGAAATTTTGGAATACTACTGTACATGGACTAACAGCGGCCCCTAGCAGAATTCCCCCCGGCTTTGTCAGTTTCCCCCCGGATTTTTCAGTTCCCCCTCTTAGTCCAGGAGTCTAGATTAAACACTGGTGGGATGCATCCCTCCACCGGACTTATTTTCCTTGTGAAACCTATTTTTGGGTAAAAGTCTAGTAAAACTTCGGGGAAAAACTGCAGATGACCTTTTTGTTTGTCAACCTATTTGTCGGTAAAAGTGTAGTAAAATTAGAAAAATCCCCTTTTTATAAGCCTTTTTCGGCAAAGTTTATTGATTTTCCTTCTCTTTTAACCCCTCACTAAATTCCTATGAAATGATTTCATCACCCCACCAAGAAATCCTGGAACCGCCACTGAAGGTGACGGCGTCAACAAGTTTATTATTTCAACGTACCGCAACATGGTATGATAATTATGAATTTATGATAATTATTTCAACATATCTACCTCCATCTATACAGCTATCTCCGACTTTTGGATACATTTAAAGAGAGACTTAAAACATGGTTGTTTCGCACGAGCTATTTGTATTTGTAACTTTGTAATGTGTTCACGCAGTTCGTTTTGAACGAGTTACCACATTAATCAGTACGTTAATAATAATAATAATAATAATAATAATAATAATAATAATAAATAATAATAATATAATGACATTAAATCTGTATTTAAAGTATGATGAGACTTTAGGTCTAAAACAGCCGCAAATGAAGACCGGAGGAGTGATGTCATGTAAGAAGGGGGAATCAGACATACGGGGAAAAGAATTTTGAATTGTTTTGTTATGCTGAACGTATTAGTTAAATAAGTTAATGGCAACACGATGCTTCCTTCTTGTAATGTATGCAGAATCGTCAGAGTAAGGAGGTAGGCAGACCATGTAAATTTGCCCTCTGTAGCGGTGGACACTGTATATGGAGTACCCTGGAATCGAACCCTGTTTGAAGAGAGGCAGGGCTGACTCTCAACCAACTGAGCCAGCATGAGATCTATAGAGTGGACCAACAGGAAGAGTTAGTAAGCAGTGATCAGGAAATTCCTCCTCCCGCCCCCCAACAAATACCAAGCTGCCTATGTGATTCCATTGACTGTTCGTACCGGTCATTTAATTTTCTATACATTTAAAAATCATGCTGTACTCTGAAGTCGTTTCCCGTTTTCCGAGTGACGTGGATTAGCGTACATGTCGCTTCGCATGCTTTAAAATGCACCGAAGATTTTGCACGAACGCTTGACATTCGATAGCTTGAGGGATGCATTTGACTTTCCCATTGGTCAAAGAAGACTTTTATTATCAGGGGGTTATGAAATTGTTTGCCAATCAACATCCACAAGAGGTATAAAATTTTGAGATAACAGCAGGGGCGTCATTTGGGGAGGAGGGAGGGGCGTGGTCCCCAAGGAAATGAATAAATAATGTATAACGTATTAAATAGATAAATAAATAAATGTGCAATGTGCAAAAAATAGCCAAAAATAGTTGCCAACAATTTGCCATAAATTGCCAAAAATTGGCAAAAATTGGCCAAAAAGTATCTCGCTCCCAAGAAAATTGTGAAATGACGCTGCTGGATAAAAGTCCCTGCTGCTGTTAGAAAGTGAGGGCAGATTGACGATTGTACGCCAAATATGCCTCGGTATGCTACAATTTAAATACCGGTGGAGTTATGTCTTGGCATGAAATATAATATTAAAGCGTTAATATTTTCGTTCACTGGTCGTCTTGCAATTTTATCATTTCATTTCATAATTGAAAAAGGAACACATCCAGAATGCATTGTAACACATCATGCGATCCAGTGTCTTTGATATACGAGACCGTCTCTCTAAATAAACTTATTAAATCGCGCGGACGACGCCTGTTAAAATACAGTGTATAGGGGTATCCAGTGTTTACCAACAAAGTCCGGTTGCTCCGCCCACTGGTGGGCAGAAACCATAGAAACCATTGTCGTCTATTAATAGACGCCAATGGCAGAAGCAGATTTCTAGCTGGTGGGCATAGATCAGTGATCATAGAGATTGTTCTGGATACTCCTATTACTATCGCTTCGATCGGCTTAGAACAGCACAACGTCTCTGAACGTGAGATTTATTCTGGTCGGTTCATCAAACCTTTCGTCGTCGTCGACTGCTGCGGCTGTATCTCTGTCGACCTCCCTCGCTTCCTCTGCTTCTGCTTCCTCTTCGACCGGCTCTTTAGCTTCCTGTCACCACAAAAACACCGTATACAGTTCGGCAGTGGCGTAGCCAGGATTTCCTAAAGGGGGTTTTGGTTATGACCGTAATCAACTTTCGAAAAATCTTGAGAAGCAAAAAATGGTCATCCTACGTATCTATCCTATGTCTTTCCTTCTAAAATGTTTCCTTTCACATGCTGACAAGCAATAAAAAGGTCGTCACGCCTATGGCGCTTAAAATTTTTTGGTCAGCAGCCCCAAGGGGGGCTTGACCCTCAAAACCGCGTCCAAAAATTAAAAATGCATGGAAACACATTAGAAAAATGTTTCGTCGGCGCCCAAGGGGGTTTTAACCCCCAAACCCCCTCTTGGCTACGCCACTTCAGTTCGGGCGTTTTGTCAACCGGCCAGTGTTGCAGCTACGCGATATACTACAGTATATCGCGTCTTCCCGGACATGGTGCTTGAGTGCGATCTTGCAATATAGACCTAGGCTTTTATGCTTCTAAGTTATGGACATCATTACAGGGAAAACCATAGCACGCTTTTTACAGTGGCTTAGGAGGCATTACTGCCTGTGTGAAAGCCACTAGGGGCGCTAATGGGGCTTGAACTCGCTCCGTCAGCCTACGCGCTCCAGCGCCTATTACCCAATCTTCCGTCTTTCGCCCTCAGAAGGGTTCTTTACTACTTTTGCATATTTTCTGTGCAAATGCGAGACAATAGTCGCTAAGGCAAACACCGCAAGTCAATAAATGCGTTTCACAATTCAAACGTTGCTACAGTTTTAAAAAGCAACTTTCAAATTTTCGAGTAAATTAAACAAATTGGAGGATAAAATACAGAAAGTGAACCACGAAAAATACTTACGAGCAGTGTTTATTCTAGACCCTTTTGGGTTAAAATATCATTCCCCAAAAGTTTGAAAATTCCCCCAAAAAATTCTATATGTTGCATTGGGGCTGGAAATTCAGAGGAACAAATCAGGTGTGACGAGAGGGTTTTTTATTTTGGAGAGGGGAAAAAGAGAAGGATATGACCATCTAGAAGAGTATTCGAAAGAAAAGGAAGGATGTGATGACCTTTTTTTGCTCGTCAAGGTTTTTGGGTAGACAAACCTTCTCCCACCAAAAAAACATTTCAAACTCCCCCAATGTCAAGGTGGCTAGAATAAACACTGCTTACGAGTAAGTCATGTAAAGTAAACAACAATATCTGAACAGACAAAAGTTGGAAGAAGAGTGCAATTACACGGAACCGGAGTGAGAAACGTAAAATTCAAATCTCATATTTATATAGCGCCATAATAATAATAATAATAATAATAATAATAATAATAATAATAATAATAATAATAATAATAATAATAATAATGAACTTGTCAGTCTAGAGAGCTACGTAGACCATGTTAATCTCCACTCTCCGTGCGAGTGTCTGGGAATTTAACCCAGTTTGGCGGCAGGCAGGAACGGCGTTCTAGAAATTGAGCCATCCATTGGCGGAAACTTGGATGAAAAAGTGGGGGCCCAACCCCTATGCCTTCCTCTTTCCCTATGGCAGCCTCTCAAAAAGTGGGATTGGGGCGGCCTATTAGATGTTTACAGCTATGGAATCGTCTATTTGGAAAGCTTCAGCTACCTCAGAAAAAATATGTCGTACATTTTAGACTGTGGTAAAGAAAATACGTTGTTAGAATTAATTCATAATCGTAATTAATGGTAATTAACTAAACAGCAAGGTTGTGGTAACTTACAAAGGCAGATTGGTTGTTCGTATCTTCCTGCTTTTCACTTTCCCCGAGAGCATCGGCATCGGCGAGATTGTCAACGGCGATCGCAAGAAAGACATTCAGCAAAATATCTGTCGTTTCAATTTGTTAAGGTTCACACATGATTTTTTTGCTCTCTGCCAACTCTTTAGCGGCAATAGCTAGACACAAAACGTTTCCAAGAAGTTCTATCTTCTGTCAATCGTCTTCCTTCTACTATTGTAATTCCTTTCATGTTCATGTCTTCTCTGATGTTGTCCATCAACTCTTTCCTGGGTCTTCCTCTTCTCTGTTTTTTCTTCTATTTGAGTGTAGAGTGCCTTGTATGGTACAGTAGTCTTCTTTCATCCATTCTGTTGACATACCTATACCAGTTGGGTCTTTCCTTCTGATTTTGTCGATAATTGTATATATATCCTTTAGGTTGAGACGTTGTCTAATGGCTTCGTTTCTTATCACACATAACATAAGCCCCTAAAATTCGGATTGAAGAGAGAAGATACTCACTCCAGTCACCTACCATCCACAGTCCCTATTCAGATCCGCATAAATTGGTCGGTACAGGCCTAATTGACGGTGCTCCTGCTACGCTGCCCTCATTCAGAGATGTCCATGGGTCCATTTTCAGAAGCCAACCCAATCCAATCCATCCAATCTCCAACCTAATCCATTCCATCAAATCTCCAACCCAATCCAATCCATCAAATCTCCAACCCAATCCAATCCATGCCGTCAATGGGTTGCTTGACCCAACCCAATCCAACCCACCGTAGTACACTGCAATTTCTTAAGCTATGACTTATTTCCTGACCCAACCCACCACAAATACGGTCAAGTCCGATCCAACCCAACCCAATCCAATCAATCCATGGGTTAACCTAACTCACGGCCATCTCTGCCGTCTTTAGGCCTACTCCATCTGGCTATTTTAGCGGTATGTGCGCCACTAGTAGAAGGATACAGTTACCACAGATGAACAGAACGACAAAATAGAAGCAGAAGATCACTCCGATTGACTTGACGCCACCGTAAGCAGCTATTCCGTCATACATGACGGTGTTCCAATCTTCTCCGGTCAAAATCTAAAACACACGGAACGCACCATATACGCCTCGACGATTGTCAAGAATAAAATAAATAAATAAATAAATAAATAAATATGCACTTCTACAGCGCCAGTTCTAGTAGTACCTAAGGGTATCAATCGATGGTACTTCAAAATCAATCCGCAAAAGATCCAGGTCATTCCAGAGATCGGTCAGAGGGAGAGAGTAGGACCGACTATGGAGGAAAAGCTAATTGAAAGAGATGTGTTTTAAGTATGGATCTGAAAATACTCAATGAATTGGAAGATCTGACAGCAAGAGGGAGAGAGCTCCAGATTTTTGGCCCAGAAATGAAGAATTTACGTAGCGCCAACACAGAAAGAAACGAGCAAAATATTAAAACGAAGCACTAAATCGACACAAACACTTTTCATACGAAGTTTTGGGCGTCAAATCATAAAAAGTAAAGCTGAAATATCTCCACATTCTCAAAATTTCAGCATTATCCGCCTAATCTGTTTCTGTTGAGTATCTATTGATCATTGACCGTCGCAGTATTTTTCGGACCACATAAATCCCAAAACTTTCACCTCAAGTGGAGGTCGGTCGGCTTAAGAGGAGGCAGTGGCGTTCAGAGGGGTGAGGTATAGAGGCATCCAAATTGACTCGAAGATCTTTCATGCTCGTCAACACTTTTTACATGAAAACCCTTAAAATTATCGCCTTGGCCCCGGGCATCCATCAGTCTCTGCACGCCGCTGAGAGGAGGGAGGGCAAATCGAACATTGGCTGTTGCTTCTTCATGTTCTTCATGTTCTTGTTCTTACTTTTGTTCTTGTTCTTATTCTTATTTTTTTCTTCTTTTTCTTCTTTTTCTTTTTTCTTCTTCTTTTTCTTCTTTTTCTTCTTTTTCTTCTTCTTTTTCTTTTTTCTTCTTCTTCTTCTTCTTCTTCTTTCTCTTTCTCTTCTTCTTTTTCTTTTTCTTTTTTCTTCTTCTTTTTTTTTTTTTTTTTCTTCTTCTTCTTCTTCTCCTTCTTCTTCTTCTTTCTCTTTCTCCTCCTCTTCTTCTTTTTCTTCTTCTTTCTCTTTCTCTTTCTCTTCTTCTTCTTCTTCTACTTCTTCTT
This sequence comes from Metaphire vulgaris, assembly GCA_018105865.1. NCBI lineage: Eukaryota > Metazoa > Annelida > Clitellata > Crassiclitellata > Megascolecidae > Metaphire > Metaphire vulgaris. The sequence goes on from CM030849.1 coordinate 10,964,262, forward strand.
CTTCTTCTTCTTCTTTTTCTTAGCATGCCTACTAGTAGAGCGTTGCTGTTCGAGCGTCCGGTGCCATAAATCTCTGTCCGGCGCCCTCTTCCACACCGTAGCGAGACCGATGTTGAGTGGGGCTATGGGACTTCTCGATTGTTCTTGTCCAAGCTGTTCTGAACCTGCCCGTGCACCGGCTTTTCCTGGTCTTTGGTAGACGGTGGCATTGAGGTCTCGGGCAGGGTCCCGCCCTGGATCGGCTCTAGAGACATGACCAAAGTACTGCAGTCTCCTGCTGCGGGTCCTGTTGTCACGGTTTAGGGTTAGGGTTAGAGCTAGGGTTACATTTTGTCCGTGACATTTTGTCCGCTGACATTTATCCCCATGACATTTTACAGTATCCGTGACGTTCCGGTGCAAGGATTAGAGATTCGTCCGTCGGTTTTCCGAAGAGTTTCTAACAGTTCTCGCATTTTCCTGTCGTTCTGAACGTTCCAGTCGGTCGTCGCCGTTCGCCGTGTCGTCCGTTAATGGCGGCCATTCATGTAGCGCTATGCTGCTACTTGGCGAGGATGCGACTGACTGCTGTTCTGACGCTGCTTCCATCTTCGCGAGAACTGCGTGCCGCTCGCTGGATTTCTGAGGAGGATCTCGTCGTCCTGTACTTTCTTCACGTCGTTCTGGAGTTTATAGTCAATCGTTCGCCCGTTGAGAATCTGCCAAGGTCATCCGTTTAATCGGTTGCTGCATGAAAGTCAATGGAGCGGTGATTGACTGCTACTTTGGACATAGTTGAATCTCCATCTTCGTCAGTCTTGTCGACTTCGGGAACGAACTATTCTCTCGGGAGACCGCTTCTTAGGATTACACTGGCCGATGCTACGCACGGAGAATTCTTACTTTCAACTTGCGGATCCTCAACACCTACTCACGTTATTCGTTGGCGTGTCAATGTTGCTGAACTATTTCTAGGAGGGACCGCTTCTTAAGTACTCAATACCGGATTTCTTTACGTCGGCGAAGTTCTTGTTACCATCTAAGTGGATTTTTAACATCGTCCCCTTCTTACCTTCATTGACATGTCAGCGTTGTCAAAGCGCTTTTGACTTTGGTATTTTCACTATGCTACAGCGCTATATAAATTGTCCAATTAATAATAATAATAATTAATAATAATAATAATAATTTTGTCCGTTAAATTTTTCCCGCTGACATTTTGTCCTAGCACCGTTCAGGGCGATACCAATTTCCCTTCGGTGACTTCGGGAACACAGCCTCCTTTGTCAAGTAGCCTATCAATAGGCTGCTGTTGCATGTAGCGAAAATAGCAGAGGGGCAAAGCGTGCTGTGCTTGAGATAGAAACGCTGCGCCTAAGTTTCATAAAATTAAACAAAAAAATTATACAATGAAATAAAATCGTGAAATCAATCCATAGAGACATGACGTGAAATTGAGAGTGAAATAATTGAACAATGAACAATGAAATCAACCAACGAAATAAATCAGCGAAACTAAAATAACGAAATTAATAAGCAATGAAATTACTGCACATAGAGAGATTAAACAGTGATATATATATAATATATAATATACTTAAGAAATGAAATTACTGCACATAGAGAGATTAAAAAACAGTGATATATATATATATTATACTTGAAACACGGTGAGTAGAGACTGCCAGAAGGAGTCAAAATTGCTCCTCGGTTTGTCGATCTGTGGATTGAAGTTGAATCGTCCGCCGAACAGCTGCATTCCGAGTAGAGCGAAGATGACGATGAAGAGAAAGAGAAGGAGAAGGAGGCTGACAATTGACATCATACTGTTCAGCAGAGACGCCACTAAGTTCCGCAATGACGTCCAGTAACTGAAACAGCGACACCCCACCCCACCCCACGATTTTACGACATTCAGTTTTACGCCAGAGCCCTCTAGTAGCCTAGGTGCCATCCATAAATGACGTCAGGCGATTTTGGCAGCTTTCTTATCCCTCCCCTTCGTCACACAGCGTCACAAATGTTTGAACCCCCTGCTTCTAAGTGCGTGGCGTCATTTATGGATGGTCCCTATCTGCAGCCCTGCATAATTATTTCAAGCATTGGCGTAAACTTGGATGAAAAAGTGGGCCCAGCCCCTATATCTACCCCTTCCCTACGGTATCGTATCGAAAAGTGAGGGGATCGAGCCCAGAGACCTTATAGAAGCTTACACCTGTGATCTCAAAGATAAGACGGCAATAATGATTAGTTTTGATGATCCTACCGCAGAGATGACCATGGGTTGGGTTAACCCATGAGTTGGGTTGGGCTTGGTCAGACTTTACCATATCCATGGTGGGTTGGGTTGAGTCAGAAAATAAGTCATGGTTTAAAAAAATGCAATGCATTACGACGGATTGGGTTGTGTCAAGTATATAACCATATTGCAGGCACGGGTTGGGTTGGAGATTTGATGGGTCGGGTTTGGTTCTAAAAAATGGACCCACAGACATCTCAGAGCCGTAGCTAGGGTTTTCGGCGCCCGGGGCAAGATTTATATTAGATTTATATTTTTTCGCCCCTAAATTACGGTGATGACCTTTTTGTCGTCACAAAGTTTAACTTATCCATTTTCGGGCTGATGGCCTTTTTTTATTCGGCAAGCTATTTTTTATTTATTTTTTAACATCAAAAATGCGCCCCACACCGGTCGGCGCCCGGGGCGGCTTCCCCACTTCCTAGCTACGGCTTTGGAACAACTCTGTCCTACCGCGTGGCTTTGAAGACTCTGAGCAGTCTGGCGCAGCGCAGGACGCTGACCCCCAACTGGGGCATGATGCCCGTGTACATGAAGATCGCTTCGACGATGCTACAGACGACGACGAAGCAGTCGAATCGGTTGAACAGAGACACGAAGTAACCCTGGAGCCCGACGCTGTACATCTTCACGAGCATTTCGATGGCGAACAGAACGATGAAGAAGTGGTTCGTTATTTCTAGAACAATACAGTCGAACGACGATGCTTAATAGAGAAGATCTGAAGAGGAAGAAGACATGCCAAGGAAATCGCAAAGGTATACACTCCATATGGGCTCAGCGCCCGTACGGAGAACCGAAGGGTTAGCGTCTTCAGTTTTACGTGGCAACGGCTGAATGAGGGCGGTTGCCAGCCTTTCCCTCGACGCCTTTCCTTCTGCCGAGTTTACACCAAGGATGCGACCAAGACAGTAAGTGGCAAGACCGAGACCAAGACCAAGACACTAACCCTCAAGACCAAGACATTAGGTGTCAAGACCAAGACCAAGGCAGTAATTTTAAACACAAAAAGACAAAACAGGATTCACACATTTTTTATCAACATCAGCAATAAAATTACGAAATTTTGGATGCTCAACAAAACTGACTGGCAGACTGCACCCAACAATTAAATTTTTACGATTGAATTTGTCAGCATTCTTTGTTCTGGATGATTTGTCGGATGCGTTTCATCTTGTTTCTGACAAAAACAGTGGAAAACCCCAATCTCAAGTCCAAGACAGTAATGACAAGACCAAGACCAAGACCGAGACACTGGCCAGCAAGACCAAGAACAAGACATTGAAAATACTGTCTCGAGACGTGTGTCTCGAGACATCATCACTGGTTTACACCCGATGTACTCATTCACAGCTGAGTCGACTGGGGGGGGGGCCTGGAACAGAGACAACCAAAACGTTTCTGCCACGGCCGGGAGTTGAACCACGGATTGGCAGACCAGTGCGCTAACCACTGCTCCACCGCGCACCATAAGGGAATCCTACGAAATTTAATAAACATTTGTGCTATAAGCTTCGCATGAGACAAACATTTATCTGCTGTTGTAGTCGTGGCAGATTTTGTTTTTCCATTTTACTGGGATGATTACTATATTGCATTAGTGAATAAACCGCCATGTTGACCTAGAGCTTATTCTGTGAAATTGCCGTGAATTACCGGCAATTTTTTTAGGCAATGCCGTGAATTTCGAGTTTTCCCGTAAATTTCCACTGGTCCTAAAATAAGGTAACCATTGCCCAGAAAGCGCATTGTATGGGGGAACATTGAAGTTAGCGCCTGCAATATTTTTTAGTATCGGTTGAATGAGGGCGATTGTCGGCCTTTTTTCTTCGCTTTTTCTTCCGCCAAGTGAGGTGTCGACTTACTCCATCGTAATCCATTGGATTAGCGCCGGGAAAGGAAGAAACAGCGATAAAGATTACAGAACGACAAAAGTCTAGAATATCGAGTTTCAGCACTGACAATTATTCAGCTCGTGCACCAAAGGGCCCAGTGGCGTAGCGTGGGAGTGCCATACACAGGGTTATTTCTAGGATTATCAACTTGGTGGGGGTGTCGGTAAATTCTGGGGGTTCCCTGCCAAAAAAGTCTGCCAAGCAAGAAAAAGGTCATCGCATAGCTGGAATTTGGGAGGTGTCGGTCTCAAATTGGGGGGAGTGTTGGGGTGTTAGGGGGTGTAAAATATCCCTAGCCATGGAGGGGCGGTTGCCCCCGAGCGCAAAATTCTCGAGGTTGCAAATTTTCAAAAACCGAAAAACTCGATTATTTGCGCTATAATATCAGCTTCTTTCGTGGTCGAGTTTATCCCCGGCTCGTGCCAGAAAGAAAATGGTATATTAGAAATGCGATTTTAAGATGAAATGTTAGCGTCGGGTTCGCTTGTGATTGGTCGAATCGTGCAAGTGTCAAAGGAGTGTAGGCTAACACACGGACTCGATTCGACCCTCATAACAATGTATAGCCAGATTGAATAATGTTGAGGTATAAGCTATACTCATTTCTATTAATCATTATACACAGAGGTAGGCGTAGGCATGGATATTTATAGGATTGTGAATTTGGGGGGTGTCGACCTCAAACCGGGGCTGTCCGCAGCTAATTAGTATGGATTTTGTATGCATACCATTGTCACATTACCAATTTTTGGGGGTGGGGAGTCGACCTCAAATTGGGGGAGTGATTGGGGTGTTAGGGGGTGTAAAAATATCCCTGGACGTAGGTAAGGGGGCTTGGGGGTTAAACTTCTCCTTGGTTGTTCGACCAAAAAAAATTTTATTGCGCATCAATATAGTTGCTTGTCAGGATTTTTACTGTGTTGCAAATCATGGGAATCATGATCATAATCTTTTAATATTTCCCGTGTCAGGATTTTCCGAAGTTGGGAATCATGGAAACCATAAACCCCTTTCGGAAAATCCTGGCTACGCCACTGACTATAGGCCTACATCTGTATGTTTGTAATAAGAAATCTTTGTAGATCACTAGATAATTTTTGTTCATCACGTGGCAGTATAACATTTTTTAATGTATGAAAGTCTGGCACGCCGCGTCGAAATCTAGATTTCGCAAAGTGTTCTTAGAATTAGTAACCGCTGCGTTTAATGAACTTGTAGGCAAGGTAGCGTTGTGCCGGATTTTGAAATTTGAATGTTAGAGTCCAGGTGGAGGTGGAGGTGTAGGAGCTAAGTGAGGTTTAACCCCTAGCATGCAGATGGAAGACGACCCCGCAGTGGAATTCGATAGTTTTGATTCTTACATGTCCAACTCCCCTCCTATAATTTGGGTCCGAAAATTTGGAGCCAGCTAGTCTCACTGCAATAAAAAAACTCGACCATACTTTAACACAAAGCGAATGTCTTCTGACAGGGATGTTAAACCATTGTACTGCACACACACACATACATGCACACACACTCACTCACACACACACTCACACACACACACACACATATATATATATGCGCAGTATAACGATAGTTCGTATATATATATATATATATATATATAATGCCCTCGGTACTTAATTCCCGAGGGTCTCATGAAAAAAATTGTCCGGAGACAAAAATTAATGTGTTATATTTTGTTATATGTGTTAATGTGTTATAATTAATATTAACTAATTAAAAATTAATAAATATATATATATATGTACAAGAGAAATCAATAGAAACCTTGAAATTTGTCTAGCCATTCGGGTTGATTGTAGTGTTCGGAGGTGAGAACGCAGGTGTTGAGAAAGACAAGGACTATGACCAACCAATAGAACACCTGAGATTTGACCACACGGCGACAACCTTTCCGACACCTTCTGTTCACCTTCGATAAACGCTTCCTAAATGCACAATAAAGCTGCCATTAAAACGTATAACAAATCTTTAACTTATATAGCGCTCTTACTTCTGTGCACTGATCAGCTGTCTGAAGTACTACGTAGAACGTATTAAAGTTCGCATCACCCGGGTGGACATGTCAGACTTACATGTCCACCCGGGTGATGCGAACCTTAAGAGTGTGCTGTAAGTACTCGGGATCGAACCCAGGTTGACGTTTCATCTAAAACGGAGACACTCCCAAAATTTTTAAGTGGATCAATTCAAATTAATTTAAGTCTGCTATTATTATTATTCTGTCTCTATCTTAATAATCTTAGAGCTATTAATTAATATTAATAGCATCTTTACATCTCCACTTTTAGCACCTTTACCTTCTGATACCTTTACTCAACTGACTTTAATTTAGGTAAAGTCATATCTCTTGATTATGAATTCTAAATTATTACGTGAGGCATTGTAGACGTAGAAAATAGAAACAACAACATAGATATATGGAGCCATAGACCTAAGCCACGTGATACATATCCAGGCACGTCGGAACGAATTTTTAGCAGGAGGTGCAGATTTACTGGGGCGTAGCTAAAAATTATCATTTGCCATAAAAAAACAAACCTGCCAAGCAAAAAAGGTCATCAGCCTTCCTTAATCTGCTTTTCAAAAAGCCTGACAAGCAAAAAATAGCCTCATCTTCCAGGGATGCGGGGCCCACCCTAATTTTTTCCATGGCTGCAGCCGCACCCCTGCACCCCCACTTCCTACGGACCTGCTCATATCAAAGACTGTGGTGGAACCCAGTATAAAATTGGGGCTTGTAAGAAAACTTTTTTGCTGCCAATCTACTAATTTTTTTATAGTTAAAGAAAGGTTTCTGGCCCATAAACTCTCATGGCCTATTTTAAAGGTCGTTGTCTATTCTGACACCACGGTGGAAAAATTTAGGGAGCGGAAAATTATTTTGAAGCCACGTTATTTTATTGGATCTGCCAGAAAAATCATGTGCAAGCTACGAGATCTACCAGAAAATCATGCGCAGGTCATCTTGTACGAGGAAATCTACCAGATTCTGCGTTTTCTTCACAATTTGTATTTGCTTATTGAATACAAAATACAGTCGTCACACTGAATCATTAATTTATTAGAATCGATCGCAAAAAACAGAATCAGCAAATATATTGCGAGCAATGTTTTATCCAGACTCCAGGCCATTTGGGGGCGAGGGAATTGACTTGGCTGGAGGGGAAGAGCCATAGTTCAATACAAACATTTGTATCAGTGCTGAAATTTGGGTGGTGGTGAAATTATGAGGGTCTTTTTTGGATGGGGTGGGGGCTCAGGATAAAACACTGATTGCGTGTCATCATTTGCTCCGCGATTATGTTTCTTGAAGCAGTTTTTCATACTCGTAATGAAATAAATTTGATGATAATTTTCTTGATTGTTCTTTCAATAATTGTAGACGGACGTATAGTTCCAACAGTAGTGCTTTTGTCACTGTATTTACTTTTCGAGTATGAAAAAAAACTGCTTGGTAAATCGTCTACATCGTCTACACGTGGCTTAGGTCTATGGCTCCATATATCTATGTTGTTGTTTCTATTTTCTGTTTGCATATCTAAGGAAAAGCTCTGGACGCCATCATCTCTCGACGTCGAAGAGAAAACTCAGAAGGAAATCGCGTGCATCAATCACACTTACTTCTTCAGGCTCCACCAGCTCAGCGGCTGCGGTTGCTCTTCGCCTTCCTCTCCTCCCTCCAGTCCTTCTAACCCCTCCTGTTCTCCTGGAAGCAACAACCATGTCGGCCGTATTATTATTAAACAGACGGTATTTCGCTTTGACTGCACAAATTGCAAGTCAATAAGCAGCGCCAGATTTTTTGCCACGAAGATCACAACGTTAGCGAAATAACATAATTCGCGATAAATACAAGTGTACAGTGGCGGTTTTACCATGTTGATGACTGGGGATGCATCCATCCACCGGGGTTCCGGAATCCGGATGACGTTTTTTGCTTGTCAACCTATTTCCCGGCGAGTTTTTAAAAAAATTAGTGAAAAATACTGCGAATGTCCTTGTTTTTTGGAATGTCGGCCGTTTTTGGCAAGGTTTATTATCATTTAGTGGGCAAAACACTAGCAGTGACCTTTTCTCTCTTTTTTTCTTCTTTACTTTGCATCCCCCACCAACTTCCAAAAATTATTTTCCTCCGCCCACCAAGAATTCCTGGAACCGCCGCTGCAAGTGTGCTGCTAATAGCTGCTAATAATTAAATCATTGAACCTTGACTTCATTTATCGAAAAAGAAAGCAATGGTCTGTCTGTTTGTCTGTCTTACTGGATCCGAGAGTATTTTTCAGGTTTTATTTAGAATTCACATATTTTTCTTGCAAGTTAGCGGTGTAAAAATGCAGGTCTCCTAGAGAGCTTCCAATCACAGAGATAGAACATTTCTCAGAAGTCAATGTCAGAAAGAGATTTTCGTATACATTTTGGACAGATCGAGGTTTAATCGCCTTTACTAAAAAAATCAACTTCGCGACAGACTAAGCAGAGGAGACCATCAGAGCATGAGTACTACGTTAAGGGCGCGTTTGGTAGAATTTAGCTGAGAACTAAGAGGTGAAAGGGCTTGAATTTTGAACTAAATAATTGCGGAAGTAGTCTTTTCGTATTGTAAACGGACATCGCCAGCTGTTCCATGCCTTCGTCTTCTCGTTTTCCAACAGTCGTGATCCTAGATATTCAGTTTTCTCAATTTCCACAGCAATTGCCCAAACTAGCTAATATACTGCCGCACATCAGCAATTTTTTTCTATTATCAAGATCCTCTCCGTACATCCGTATCCTCTTTCCCAGCATCACCCCCCCCCATCCACCAAAATATCTATACTCGCAAGCTCTCGCTAGAGCGCCTGGAAAATTTAATAGCTTCCTCGGTTTTCCGCTTAATCAATCAACTACTATGTAACAGGAATAGAACAGATATCGTGATGAAAACAATGCTTAAGACTGAATGGAGACGGAAGGATTTCGTATTCATGTGACGGCATTAAGTAGCTCAAGCGCCTTAAAGCCAAGGAATGACAGCCATTTTTTTCGTGTAATTAGTACGTTGGGAATGACGGTCAGAGTTGGTCCCTGGGGTAAGGATAGGGGTGCCAAAGAGGTAAAACGGCGAGCAGGCCCGCCGAGAGGGGGTTCAGAGAGGCAAACGCCCAGGGGCCGGCGATCTGTAGGGGGCCCGGGCGGGTCCGCAGTTAGGGTTAAAGACGCAGGAGCGTTTGGGGTGCCCGTCAACAAAGCATAAAACATGCTTTAAGCTTTAACTGGCTCCTGAAAAGACTGACAATCATAAAAGGTCGTCACCACTTTAGGGGCCCAGCGACTGTTCTGCCCAGGGGCGAAGAATTTCTCTCGGCGGCCCTGGGGGCGAGAGAAGGCAAAGAAAAAAACGTATCAGATTTGGGTTTTGTCAAGTGGCACATGTTCCAGCCCTTTCCAGGCTCCAGCAGTCTGGGGTTCAAACCGCGGTCGCAAGAACTCATCTCCAGTCGACTTTGATGCGAACGTCAGCTGCTTACTAATAGACGAAGGAATATTATGGGCGAGGGAAATGCTGGCAACTGGCAGGAACGCAGGCCTATCTAGAGTATCTAGGATTGTGACCCTTTCTAAATGTCCTTGGGACCCTCTCAGGCTACCATCCGTTCCCTCCCCTTCCCCCTCTCGAGGCACCCATCTCAAGGGGTCCTAGGTCATAATCCCCGGGAAAATGTTTCAGTTGCAGGCACAAACGTTGTGGTAGAGTATTGAACGACAGAATGCACGGATTGACAAAAAAATCTCATACTATGTGGCGGGGGGGACCTTCATACGTGGTGGCTCCTGCTCCATGGGATACGTGGAACATGCCTAAGTACGTCACTGGCAACTGCCATCATCTGACCGATGCCGTGGAAATTTCAACACGCGTTAACCTGCGATGATCCCGTGGCATAGAAACTGAGCGCCTAAGAATAAGCAGCTATACTGTTGTGCTGCTTTCCAAGGCGCTATAGAAATCCACGAGATTTTACTTTACTTTACTTAGAAACGATGCAATACCCGTGGCATAGAGACGATGCAGTATTACCCGCTCATCTACCTGACTTGAGATAGTTAGGTTACCGTATAGGTACAAATTGATGGCGAAAATCAAGCGGAACTACCAGGGCCGGATTAAGGTCCGAGTGGGCCTGGGACTGAGAAGAAAAAAGGCCGTCGCCTATACCGAAAAAATCTCTGACAAGCAAAAATAAGTTACGGAAAAACGGTGGACCTATTTTTCATGGTGGGCCTGGGGCTTCAGCCCCCTCAGCCCCCGCCTTAATATGGCCCTGAGAACTACCTATACACGCACACATTTAAGCACTCAGATAAACGCATTGTAAAATAGGCCTGTTTATGACTTGGCATGGCGACAATATTAGCGGAAACCTTAATGTGATGGCGATCGCAGTTGGCGCCTCGTTTCCGTTTTGCGCCTCGTTTTCGCGCAACAACAGCTAACAATAGAGCTGGTACTGGAACGGCCCTAATCACTATCGACTGCGAATGAATAAACTCAAAGGGATACAACATTATGCTTTCAATCCGAATAATCGCCTCCGCCTCAGCTTCCTTTCCGCCTTCCATCTTTCCAGGACATGTTCCGACAAGATCTTCCTCATCTTCTTCTAATTTCGGCTGTTCCTATTCGCTTTAATTCTTCCCCTATATTAGTTGTGCCTTTCAGCAGAGATGGAACAATGGGCTGAACGGATCAGGTGCAGTGTTTAATCTCAACTCCTGGACTCCGGGGGAAAACTGAAAAAGCCGGGCGGGGGGAACTGACAAAGCCGGGGGGGGAGAATTCTGCTAGGGGACGCTGTTAGTCCATGTAGTATTCCAAAATTTCCGGGGGGAATTTGAAATTTTCGGGGGAAAGGGCAATTTTCCCCCCGGAAACGGCCTAGATTAAACACTGGTCAGGTGGATCATCATGGGTCGATGTGTCTTGATCCACAACCATGCCAAATAAATATCTACATTGCAATGTTTTTACTGTATCCAGTGCAGTCCTCTGTGCAACGTCACTATTTAGGCGTGATGATAAAAGATAAACATTAACAGGAAGCGTTTAACCAAAACAGTTGTTTTGTTGTTCATCCAAAAAGTAACCCAACCAAAGTTCTTGTGCTACTGAAAGTTTAAAACCGGAGTAACTGAATTCTCGAACACTGAATGAACCACGACACCTACGGTCTCTGTGTACTGTACAGTATACTAGCATTGAGAGGATGTCTGGCGTTGTGCGATTGGGCGCTCTATAAATTGCCTTTGACGACTGTAGCTTTAATCTATACCAAATAGGCACTCAGTCCACGAAACGACTGTCAAAAAACTAGGAGAATTCATAAACTCTGCGATTACAGGCTACAGGCCACAGATTCAGAGCTCAAAGCTCAAAGTAACTCCAGGCTTTTCTTTTCAAACTTTCTGTGAAACGAACAACTCTTAGAATTATTGATGACATACAGCGTATATACATGTACTGTATACTGTATGCATATGTAATTTTTTGATGGTAGCAAACATTTCTATTAGAAAATACTGTAGCTTCTCTATGTCCACAAAACTTAAAAGTAGGCATATTCTCGAAAATATGCTGTCACTTCAAAGATTGTTCTACAATGAAAAATAGGTCTCTGAAATCCGGTAGGATTCAGAAGGTCTCGAGGAAATCAAGTAGCATCGGTAACACTAGGAATATTGCCGCATATGATTTGTTACTTCCGGTTCTTTAAAAACATCCTCGAGACAGACTTGCATTTCGAGGATATCCAAAGATGTAGACGAGACATCTTTTGGCTACCACCCCAACCCCACCCCACCCAACACCACTCGGAAGTCAACGATCGCATAACAGGGAAGAAAGAAGATAAGGGGAGTGGAGTGCCGGTTCTTTTCCCGAAGAGGAGGAACGCTTAGCACTCTGGTTGCCGGCTACAGGTTATACAAGACCCCGTCCTGGCCAAAGGGTAGAGATACGTCAAATGTTACACGCATCGGCCGTCAGATAAGAGGGTTCATCTCTTTTGCCTTATCTGCGTTTACTTGTTCGGATCCATTATTTGGCTAAGAACAAGTAAAAGTGGCCTCGGCAGAAGCTCGGATGTTTTCCTATGGTACCCTTTAGAAAAATAATTAAAGTAGAACTTCGTTATAACGTACTTAACGAATCTGGAAATATTATTGTACATTATATCCAATATATCTCCAATACCAGTGGCAGTTCTACCATGTTGATGACTGGGGTTGCATCCCCTCACCGGGATTCCGGATAACTTTTTTCGCTTGTCAGCCTATTTTCCGGTGAGTTATTTTTTAAATAAGGAAAACTACTGCACATGACCTTCTTTTTCTTGCTTGTCGGCCTTTTTCGGCAAGGTTTATTAATTATATTTAGTGGGCAAAACACTAGCAATGACCATTTTTCTGTCTTTTTTGTTTCTTCTTCTTCACTTTTCATCCTTCCTATAAATTCTTTGTAATTCCCCCTCCCCCAACCAAGAATTCTTGGAACTGCCACTGTCCAATACCACCCAATTCGGTGGCGCACCACACGGAAACGTAGATTGCGGGACGTTATAACCGAGTATACGCTATAACCGAGTATACGCTATAACCGAGTATACGCTATAACCAAGTATACGCTGTAACCTATAACCGAGTATACCTATAACCGAGTATACGCTATAACCGAGTATACGCTATAACCGAGTATACGCTATAACCGAGTATACGCTATAACCAAGTATACGCTATAACCGAGTATACGCTATAACCGAGTATACGCTATAACCGAGTATGCGCTATAACCGAGTATACGCTATAACCGAGTATACGCTATAACGAAGTCATACTGTATGCTTCGAGGATGCCACGACAATTGGTCATCTTTATTTAATGCCACTGGTGTACCAGAGCCTAGATTCGAATGGTTATCATCACCTGTTGAATACCTGTATTGAAGACTGGAACCACTGATCCAAAGCTCGATTTGCCGAGGGTTTAGAGGGGTTTTAAAACGTTTCAGTTATCTAGAGGCCGTGAAAAATTACTTCGATAATCCTTCCGAACCCCGGTCACTTGAATTGCGTCGGAAATAATCGTCTGAAACATTCGAGCACTTCGTCTGACCATCTCGCTTTCAAACTAAACGGCAGAGAAATTTTGGGTCCCAATGGAGAATTGAGCAAAGTTAACTATAAATAATCTTATGCAGCGTCATTTCAGATTGAGAACTGATCATTATTCCACCGCCGCCGCTGCCCGAACAGAGGGGGGGCCGTGCAATCTGCCAAGTGCAAAGCGACGGCGTCCTCTATGCTCAGTCACTCCTAAAAGAAGCCAGAACAAGAGCAAACGTGAGTTACCTCCCTCAGCCACCCTCATCGGCCGCCTTCAAGAGTACACTCAAGTAGAACTTTTTCAGCAATCGACCCTGACAACCATCGAAAATCGTATTCCATCGCGGTTATAATTGCAGTCTAGCCTGGTTTACAGCTGCGAACTATTATTATACTAACATTTTTAGAACCCAACCCAACCCATTAAATCTTCGTCCAAGCCCATGCCCGAAATAGGGTTACTTGACCCAATCCAACCCAACCCATACTACCGTAATAGATTACAATTTCTGAAACCATGATTTATTTTCTGACCCAACCCACCATAAATATAGAAAATTCTGACCCAACCAATCCAACCCTTGGTTTAACCCAACCCATGGCCATCTCTGATAATACTGACAGCTTGTAAGGTGATTGAAGCACACCACATCCTCGTTCGCACTATCTGCTCTAAATGCATTATACGCCTGTAGGCCTACAGTCGTCGACTCTTTTTCTTCGCTCGACGGATATCTTGCATAAGCGCCCGAGTTCCTGCCAAAGTTTTTTGCTTCTATGACAACTTGAAAGACGAGTTATCAGCTGCTTTATGGTCCTCCGCTCAAAAGTCCTACACGGTTTCCATAACAACGGTTGCTAAGCACTTTCGACTTCTTCTTCTTCTTCCAAGCACCGTGACATTTGCATCGGATACTCGACGTCTATGTTGAGTATGTTCTTCAGTATGGGCTCTCCATCTCTCTCCTCTCTCCCTCTCCCTCTCTCTCTCTCTCTCTCCATCTCTCTCTCTCTCTCTCTCTCTCTCTCTCTCTCTCTCTCTCTCTGTCTCTGTCTATGTCTGTCTGTCTGTCTGTCTATCTATATATCTATCTGTATATATATATATATATATTGTATATATATATCTGTATATATATATATCTGATGACGAACGACGTCATCTTCACGCGTCCACTTGACGCGCGTCAAGGGTTCTATGCGTGACGCTCATGACGGCGAGGTACACAAAACGCATGCATCCGAATCTCGACTCAATGCGAAGTGAAGCAGATAGAAGAGACAACAGCACCGGGTTCTCGGTTATATTGTTGAAGACAAATGCGCGAAACTATTAAACAATTAAAGCAATGAAAGACGAAGAAGAATTAGGAGGACCAGTGTTTAATCTAGGCCGTTTCCGGGGAGGAAAATTGCCCTTCCTCCCGGAAATTTCAAATTCCCCCCGGAAATTTTGGCATACTACATCGACTAACAGCAGTCCCTAGCAGAATTCCCCCCGGAAATTTCAAATTCTCCCTGGCTTTGTCACTTTCCCCCCGGAGCCCAGGAGTCTAGATTAAACACTGAGGAGGACTCAAAAGGCAAATTGGGTTTTGTGATAGCAAACACGAAAACGTATTTCTTATTTGGAAGATGTACCGATTTGAATTTTGTTTTTATTTGAAAATAATATAAAATCTGAAGAACATAAGAACTGATACAGCCGAATGCCTTTCTTAGAGACCCATCTTTAACAGGGACGTAGCGACGGGGATGGGGTATATATAATATACCCCCAAAAATCAGAACTACCTTAATTTTTATTGCGTTTATTAAGATTGTCAAAGTTTTTTAAAGATTTATACCCCCCAATCACATTATACTCCTCCAATAAAATTCTTGGCTACGCCCCTGATCTTTAATCTTGGTCATCTGCTCTCCTGTCCTCTGATACTGGCAAGATGCAATGCGATCGCTTAACCTCGATCTCTCTTCGCGCTCGGTTCGTTGCGATTTCAGTCTTAAGACGCTCCTTATCTTCACTGCCACTCGAGATTCGTACTGCTGCTGCTGCTGCTGCTGCTGCACACGGAACACACTCGGTGCCTGACGGTGGCAGCAGAATGACACCTGAAGATATCGAGCCAGATAAAGATGGCTCGGGGTCGTCAGCAGAAATGCAAACAACGCTCCTGGAAATTGCCAGGAGTGACATCGATAGCGACAGAGGAGAAATCAGCGTTAGAGTAGCATTCAGTGTAATTGATGAAAAACACGAAACGACGTAGACGTGCCCCTTCCTCCTCCCCCTCTCCCGCGGTTACTGCCTTAGGGGGCAGCATAGAGGCTGACTTGCACATCCCATTCAAAGATGACCATGGGTTGGGTTAGCCCGTGGGTTGGATTGGATTGGGTCAGAGTTGTCCATATTAATGATGGTCGGTTTGGGTTGAGTTGGGTCAGAAAATAGGTCATTTTGTAAGAAATTGTAATGCATTACGGTGGGTTGGATTGCGTTGGGTCAAGCAACTCCATGCATTGCCGGCATGGGTTGGGTTGGGTTGGGATGAGATCTGATTGATTGGGTTGGATTGGGTTCTAGAACATGGACCCATGGACATCTCTGATCTCATTTAGTTTGGGGCGTCGTCGCAAACTACTCCCCACCCCACCCCCCCCCCCACCCCCTACCCCAACCAGGATTCGAGACTGAGCTTCAATTTCAGAAGCATTTGATTGATCTCAGCGTTAAGATGTGAGCACTTGTGCATGCATTTGTGATTTATTACGGAATTGCCCTAAGCTGAGGGCGACACAGCCAACTACAGCGTATATCGATTTCGACGACAATTATCCCTCTCCGCCGATAAAAACATTCTCATTGGTTTTGCACAGATCTCACGACTGGCAACAGCCCGAAAAGAGGGTCCGCGTCTGACCTCCTCGTAGCTACGTTAATTGTATGGGTTGCCTCTTCAAAAACAACAACTTTTCCTCTCTCGAATCGGAAGCATAATATAATTGGTCTTGCAATGTACGATGCAAACAACTCTCCACTCGGGCTTATTAGTTAAGTTTGACAGGTACGAACATTTAGCAGCAGAGTTTTCTTAACGTCGTTGCAAAGAGATCGCCGTAAATTTCCATCGCTTAGATCTTTGACTCCAGCAGGATAACCACACAGCACTTGTTAAACTATACGCATACTCATTCAATTCAGTTCATTTATCCATCCATCTTCAAACCGTTATCAGATCAAGACCTGCACCTGGAACGAACCGTGTTTTGAGCTCCGTCGCTTTCAAATTATTCTGCTCAGAGGTCTGCCGGGGAGGGGGAATAAATGGATAGAAACACCCATAGTCCCATTTTCCACAATCTCTGGGGGGAAGCATGCTATTAACCTCCAGATTCTTTTCATGGAGAGTTCATCAGCTTCAGAATTCGTAATCTCTTATGAACCTGCCCTATACAATTTGCCACACAAAGCAGCACCTACAGCCCAACGCCTACATCTCAACACCTAGACCTACATCTCAACACCTAGACCTACATCTCAACACCTAGACCTACATCTCAACACCTAGACCTACATCTCAACACCTAGACCTACATCTCAACACCTAGACCTACATCTCAACACCTAGACCTACATCTCAACACCTACTTCCGTTACTCGTTGATGCGTCAATGTTGCTGAACTATTACTTGCAAGGACCGCTTCTCAAGGACTCAAAACCGGTTTTCTTTACGGTGGCAAAGTTCGTTTTACCATCTAAGTGGATCTTTTAACATCGCCACCTTCTTACCTTCATTGACACGTCAGCGTTGTCAAAGCGCTTTTGACTTTGGTATTTTAACCATGCTACAGCGCTATATAAATTGTCCAATTAACATAACATAACAATATCACAACATAACATAAAGTAAATGTTCGGGGAAAATTTGAAAGAAACGACGTTGCTTGTGACTTCCTCTCGCCTGACAAATTTACAAATAGTTTAGAAATGTATACTGAAATTTTTTTAAAAAAAAACAACGTTCGCTTGAAACTCAGTGGTGCTTCTGCACAGACGCTTGTATAAAAACCTTTCATGTATACCACAAAATGATGTCACCAACTTCCTCTCCTCTATCCGTCGATTTCTGTGCAAAATGACCTATTCTTTCAGGCAATCTCCTAATGTTTCCGGTTTCTCTGATATATATATATATATATATATATACAGTGGCGGCTCTAGGATTTGGCAAGTGGGGGCCGTTGGGGGCAACTTCTAATCATGGGGGCCAACCATTTGTTGTTTAATGTATGTAGCATTAAGTATAGGGTCCCAACTGGGGGCCACCGGGGGCCAGGCTCTCAATAGGGGCACGGGCCCCTGGCCCCGGTGGAGCCGCCACTGTATATATATATCAGAATTTATATATATATATATACCAAAATTTTTTTTAAAATGGAGATTTTCTTTGATTTTTAATCTGTTAGCGATAAACCAAAAAGTACATCAACGTGCGAAATTTCGTACTATATATTATATATATATAGGCTATAGTATATATATAGTACTATATATACTATATATATATAGTACTATATATATATGTATATATATATGTATCTATATAATTTCGCACGTTGATGTACTTTGTGGTTTATCGCTAACAGATTAAAAAATCAAAGGAAATCTCCCATTTTTTAAAAAATTTGCCATTAGACTTAAAGTAGCCGCCCGACTTGCGTCATTCCGTGTAGCGTTTGAAGTCATTGTTTCGACGGATTTTGTTTTATCCTTTCTTGGTTAAGACGGATTAATGTCGACTGATTGGTTCTTGTCTTACGGTTTCTATCTTTGCTTGTACAATTTCTGGTTTATTTCTGATGTTGCGTGCACTTTTCAACCGTGATTGGCGATCCCCTTACTATTCTACCCAGGGGCGCATCCATACATTTAGTTCGGAGGACTCTTCGTGTTCTAGGCCTATTCCGCAATCTGTTTTGCCCGTCTCCTCAGTGGCGGCTCCACCGGGAGGGGGCAGGGGGGCCCGTGCCCCCTATTGGGTGCCTACCTCCCAGTGGCCCCCCTGTTGGGACCCTATACTTAATGCTACATACATTAAACAACAAATGGTTGGCCTCCATGATTAGAAGTTGCCACCCCAACGGCCCCCCACTTGCCAAATCCTAGAGCCGCCACTGCGTCTCTTCCACAGGAATTTGGACATGCTGTTAAAATTAAATATTGAAATGGAGGAAAATACGACGCCCGCTTATTTATTCGTGACTTTATAACTGTTCGGGTTTTCGACATCGTGAGAAATGAACAAACAAATTTTTCGGGTAGATATGGGGTTGGGGGGAGGCGTGCCTCTTATAGCTCCGCCTCTTATTCTACGATGTGTGTATGTACATTTATTGAGTTGTTTTGATCTATTTTGTCCCATTTGGACGCTGGATTTTGCGAGCAAACGGTTTTATTGAAATGCAGTTGTTGGTGGGAAGAGTCGCTCTTCCTGTCTGCTATTTATGGCACTGATATCGTTTCCAACCTCCGTTAGAAACGGTCTCGCGGTTTTGCTATCGTCTCCTTCGCAATGCCTATCTGCCTGCCTGCCTGCCTGCCTGCCTGCCTGCCTGCCTGCATGTCTGTTTTCCTGTCTGTCTGAAGCCAATCTCTAAGACCGCGCTGTTTCTTAAAGCGAATCTGTGTAAACAGAACGCTTTTCTGCCGAAGTCATCGTAGTTATACGACTAATATTATTAGTGTTGCCGCCAGACGCTTTAGTGGAACAATCCGGTGCAAATAGTAAGCGTAGAATCGCACAAGAAATACACGTAGGTCCAGGCAAACGTCAACATGTTTTGTCCATTCGCTTCTGAAATCGATGCTTGAAAATCTATTCACTTTCAAATGCAGATGGCATTAATTTTCCCCTCTAACTTACAATTTTAGACCGACCAGGTGAGAAGGCGAGGGTGTGTGATGGGGGTTACTGACCAGTGGCCTAGGGTGATCCCAAGTGAGATTCGAAAATGTTGGTTTTTGACAATCTTGAATTTCATTGGAGGTCAAATAATTTTGGATTTCATTAAAGATGCTCAACTAACAGATGCTGGCCCGATCCACTGCACACACACACACACACACACACACACACACACACACACACAGAGAGAGAGAGAGAGAGAGAGAGAGAGAGAGAGAGAGAGAGAGAGAGAGAGAGAGAGAGAGAGAGAGAGAGAGCTTGAGTTTAAGATTGCCTCTACTTGCCTCTAGGCTCTAACTAAGCACTTTCTAGGAGCAAAAAACCATGGTTCGTAGAGTACTTGAGCCTTGTCCCTCTGGCGGAATATAGAGAATATGCCTATAGATAGAAACATTTAAAGCGAATGAAATATTAACTCGAGCATAAATTAACGGTTTAAGACGTGTTACGAGAGTTCCACAATAAGAGAAACTTGCAAAACACGCGGAAAGAAAGAATCCAATCCGATTAATTTATAAATCGCTAAAATCTTGTGATCCGATTTCTAACCGTACTGACACCTTTTATATGCACCGCGTGGATATTATAAATCAGTAGCATTTAAATAGATGGAAAGGACATGAGGATATTTCAAAACCTGTACTGGAATCAAGAAGCAGCGATAAGAATTGAAGGAAAAATAGGTAAGTGGATACAAATTTTAAAAGGGACAAGGCAGGGTTGTGGTTTATCACCAGATTTCTACAATGAATATGGGGAAGAGATTATGAAGGAAACAGAAGAATTGGAAGGAATAAAGATAGGAGGAAAAAATTTAAATAACCTACGATACGCAGATGACACAACACTAATGGCAGATACTGAAAGAAAACTACAAAGGTTATTAGACAAGGTGGCAGAAGAGAGTGAAAAGAAAGGACTAAGAATAAATAAAAAGAAGACGTACTGTATGGTAATTACAAAAAAGAAAGAAATCCCTAAATGCAGGCTACAATACAGGGGAATGGAAATAAAACAGGTAACACAGTTCAAATATCTAGGAAGCATCTTCACAAGCGATGGAAGAAGTGAAAAGGACATTGAAACCAGAATAGGTATGGCGAAGTCAGCCTTCATACAACTCAAAAAGATTCTCACAAATAAACATATTTCAACAACAACACGGCTCAGAATTCTTCACAGCTGCGTTTGGGCGGTTCTGATGTACGGCTCGGAAACATGGACGTTGACAAAAACATCAGAAAGGAAACTGGAAGCTGCAGAGATGTGGTTTCTCAGACGGATGCAAAAAATTTCATGGACAGAAAGAATAACCAATGAGGAAGTACTAAAAACTTTTGGTACAAAAAGAAAATTGTTAAAAACCATAAGAAAGCAGCAGCTTGAATTCTTTGGACATCTAATAAGAAAAGACGGATTGGAAAATCTAGCCATAACAGGAAAAATAGAGGGGAAAAGAGCAAGAGGAAGACAAAGAATAAAGTTTACGGACAGCCTAAGAGAAGCGACAAGAACTACAGACAACATCGAACTGATAAGGAAAGCCAGAAACAGAGAAGAGTGGAAATCCATGGTCGCCGACGTAGCAATACATGGCACATGAAGAAGAAGCATTTAAATTAGAGCGGCAACACATTATCAGGTTAAGGGATAAGGCTAATACAGGGAGTATAATGCAAAATGTGAAATCTCCATATGAGGTTTAAACTTTAAAGAACACTCAATCAATAGATCAATCAATCGATCAATCAATCAGCTTCTATGGTGCCAACATCGTAATACCTAGGACATCAATCTATGATGCATCGAATCCAAGCTAAATCAGCCAGGTCAGCGAGGAAGACTATACCGTTATACACAGTGATCCAATTTAAACATGCCACTGTAGGGGCCTACAGTATATGTTCGTCCATGACTTTTTCAAAAACCGAAGAGATTTTTAAGAAGCTTTCACTATTTGACTCAGAAATAAATGGGGCACAGTGCCATAAATAAATAAATAAATAAATAAATAAATAAATAAATAAATAAATAAATAAATAAATAAAAAAAATATAAATATATATATATATAATTTACAACGCCTTTAGGCCCAGAGGCGGATTTGTAGGGGGCAGGGGGACATATGTCCCCGGGCGCCGAGGTGAGGGGGCGCCAAAATCGGGCATTCGGGTAAGTAAAACGCACAATAATGAAGAAGAAACACGTGTGACGACCTCTTTTTTGCTTGTCAGCAATGTTAGGGGCGCCAACGGTGCACTTTGTCCCCGGGCGGGCGCCGGACACCCTAGATCCGCCTCTGTTTAGGCCTAACGTGTAGCAACCCTACCCAGTAAAACTAATATAGGCGTTCGTCGTTCAATCAGTCGTCGATGGTTTCCGTCGGCGTGTCAAAACTTGGCCTAACTGACCTCATTTTTGTATAGCAAGGAGTTAAGATTAATGACGCCTATTAGCGAGAGGTGCTGTTGATGCAAAATCTACTTCCTATGATATATACGAGACATTTCAGGCGACTTCTTTGCGTCTTTCGTCAAGACGGTGCTCCACCACAGACAGTCGGCCTGTTATACAGTAGAAGACGCCTGCATTCATTCGACCAGAGAACAGTGGCTTCCAAACAGTCCGTGGACTACAGAAATTGTAGAGAAATGCAGCAGTGGGTCTACGTAACCAAAGTTCGCAAGGTCAGCAGTGCCGGATTAACTTTTTGGAGGCCTGGCGCAAACAACGTAACAGAACTTTAAAAGGCCCTCAACCTTCCAAGTTCGAAGTGTCAAACCTCTCACAAAAATTATGAAAATTAATTTTAAAATATAGAAAACTTCATTAAATATATTTATTAAAATTGAAATACACTGAGTACTGTGTTTTATTAAAATTCATTACTCGTTATATATATATATATATATATATATATATATCGTAATTCGTAAGACGGAAATATTATATAATTATAGGCCTATATATAATAAATAGTTATAGTATATATAGGAATATAAGTTAGGTTAACCCATAGGAATATATATAATACTAGGTGTTTACCCGTCAAAATGACGGGGAAGATTGGCTGTTTTACCACCCGATTTTTTGCAAATGCAATCAGGGGCGGCGCTGGGTTTTGTAATTTGTTGACTGGGTGGGTCTAATGCAATCTACACAGCCAGGACCCGCCGGCTCAGACTACCCCTCACCCCCCCAATCAACATTTTTCTGCGTATTTGAACGATTTGCTTGGGTGCCCCTGCCCGAGGCTGGGTGGGTCCGACCATGCGGACACCCCCTAGCGCCGACCCTGAATGCAATAGGATTTTGCGCAATTAATTTCTTTAAATCGCCGCCTTTTCCTTCAACCGAGTTAACGCCCATTCGCATGAATTTTCTGAAACTTGATAGTCAACGTAAGTGTACTGATTTGGCAGTGTCGAACGACATGCAGTGCTTGATTCTCTTGTTTGCTGTGCTGCTTTTCACGCCGAGCAACAGCCTGCTCCTCATTCTCACTTGATTGTCGAAAAGCTCGTGAACGCTGGACTTTTTTGTTTTGCACGGACGGTTAGAAAGAGGAATAAAAAAGCTAAACAATGGTGCAAATCTCATCTTTTTAGCTCTTATATAGCCTGAGATATAGCAAATTCAAAAAAAAAATTGGAAACTTTCTCAGAATTCAAAACTTTCACGAAATTCACCGATAATGCTTATGTTCAAACATCGGGGTCATCGGGTTAGAACGAATAGATCTTTACCAAATGTCAACCGATTTTCAAAATTTTTGTTTATTTTGTTCCTCTGACATCCCTTTACAATTTTGCCGCTGACCAAAGTGGGGTTACCGCTGAAAATATTTTGCTAGCGGGCTTTAAAAAAATTTCGGGGAGAGGGTGATATTTTAGGCCGTAAAGTGGACTCTACCCCATATTTTTTTTTTTGCACGGACGGTTAGAAAGAGAAATAAACAATCTAAACAATGGTGCAAACCTCATCTTTTTAGCTCCTATATAGCCTGAGATATAGCAAATTTAAAACGTTACAGCAATCATTTCTGAAGAACGCTTTTCCAAAAATTAAATCCCCAGTACGGTGACAGCGTCTGAAAATTTAATCCACACTTGAGGGTAAAATTTAAAAAAATAGGGTTTGAGGTTAGGAAAGAGTAAATATATATATATAACGGGGGTAGGGCATTGGGAGAGGGAAGGGAGATTTGGGAGGAGGTAAGTGGGTTGTACGGGTTTTCGGAGCAGCGTTGTGTAGGTTTGGAAACGGGGTTTGGGGCCGGTGGGGTAGGGCGGAGCGCTGATGGGTTGGGGCCTGGGCGATTGGGAGAAGGATGGGTAGTTGGAAGGGGATAAGGAGAGGGAAGGGGAACGGGGGTTTAGGGCCGGGGCGGGAATGGGTTGGGGCTGGAATGGGTTGGGCCTGAGGCGATTGGGAGAGGATGGGGAGAGGAAAAAGGGATGGGAGAGGGAAGGGAAACGGGGGTTTGGGGCCGGGGCCGGAATGTGTTGGGGCCGGGGTGATTGGGAGAGGATGGGGAGAGGGAAAAGGGTTGGGGAGACTGAAGGAGAACGGGGTTTGGAGGGGGCGATTGGGAGAGGGATGGGGAGAGGGAAAAGGGTTGGGGAGACGGAAGGGGAACGGGGGTTTCAGGGGGGGCGATTGGGAGGGGATGGGGAGAGGGAAGGAGATGGGGATAGGGAAGGGAAAAGGGGTTTGGGGCCTGGGCGGGAATGGGTTGGGCCTGGGCGATTAGGAGAGGAATGGGGTGAGGGAAGGAGGACGGGGTTTGCTGCAATTAAGACGCTTCGTTAAACGCTCCGGTTTGATTAAACAATATTTGGTTGTCAATGACAACAGCGTCTTGCAATACCCGCCGTGTTGCGGACGGACAGACAGACATCGAGAATTATATAATAAGATATATATATTACGTAATTCGTAATTCGTAATAATTCGTAATTCGTAATAATAATAACTATCTTCTAATAATTCTTCTAATAATTTGTTTATTTTAAAAATTATAATAATTGAACCAGCGGGCCTGGCGCCAGTTGCGCCAGTCAGAGACGTCATTTCACTGTTTTTCAAGGGGGGAAACACTTTCGACCTGACAAGTTACAAGTTTGCGACTTTAAGGCGTGTAAAATCTAAATAACACAAACATTGGCTAAAAAACTTTTTCCCTCAAAATCAGGGGGCAAATGCCCCCCTGCCCCCCGAATGACGTCCCTGGCGCCAGTTGCGCCATGGTTAATACGGCATTGAAGGTCAGTGAATTAAATGAGCGACCGATTACTGATTGGAACGAGTTGGGACAAAGCGTCCTCGGTGATGCTAATGATGAATGGAGCAAACGACTCATTTCTTGTATTCGTACAAGAGCTGGACACTTCGAGCAGTGGCTCCTCTGAGCTACGACTTGTTATAACATTGCTTTAATTAATTTATTAAATTATGAACATTTTATGAACAATTAAGATCATTACATGTGTTTTACATGACAGTTTTCACTATTTCCCCGCATATTTTTTGGTTTTACTAGGTTAGGCTGCTACACGTTAAGGGAGTAGTAAAGCAGATATACCCGGTCTTCTCCCACATTTACTTATGAGTAAGATAGTGAAAAAATTGAAAATCGGTTCACATTTGCTAAAGTTACGAACAAATATAAAGTAGTATGTTTTTATTGGTTCACAGTGCGTATTTATAAACCCTTCTTGAAAGTATAAATCAGGCCGTTGAATCATCTGGTTAAATTTTAAAGAATTTCTATAACCCACGCGAGGTGGGAGGGGGTATATTGCAGACAGGATAGGTTGAGATGATTGAGTCGATCAGCAATAGAAGGTAATCCAGCCTAAGGAAGCCATAACGTAGAATTAGGCCAGACACTTTGTTGTCCACTTGGACGTAAACGGCGAATGAAGGATGTCAGTGAGATCGAGGCTTTAATAATTATGAATTTATGGCGGAAGAAGGAAAAGGAAAGAAAGGAAGAACAAACAGAGAATGGCTGGACGACATCAGCGACTGGACTCCGTTGGAAATCCAACAACAACCCACACGAACCAAAAGAGCGATAGACGATTACGAAGGAGCCATAATATTATATACAAAAGGCATGAGACACCCATGGGCAATGTGGCCATGGATCCTGATGATAATGGTGATGATGATGATGATGATGATGACAAGTATGAGGATAATTAAGATGATGATGATGATGACAATTGTGATGATAATAATGATGATAACGATGATGGTAATAATGATGATGCTAATAATTATGGTGATGATGGTGATAATAATAATACTAATAATAATAATGATAATTATGATGATGCTGATCAAATGGCGACGACGACGATGATGATGATGATTACAATGATGATGACAATGATGATGACAATGATGATGACAATGATGATGATAATGATGATGATGATGATGGTGGTGGTGGTGGTGGTGGTGGTGGTGGTGGTGGTGGTGATGATGATGATAATGATGATGATGGTGGTGGTGATGATG
This sequence comes from Metaphire vulgaris, assembly GCA_018105865.1. NCBI lineage: Eukaryota > Metazoa > Annelida > Clitellata > Crassiclitellata > Megascolecidae > Metaphire > Metaphire vulgaris. The sequence goes on from CM030849.1 coordinate 10,990,079, forward strand.
ATGATGATGATGATGATGATAACGTATTACTGCAGCATAAAATGAAGGCCATACAGAGAATGGTTTGATGATCTAAGTGGATAATGAAATGCCGTCATCAAGCGTTAAGCCAGAGAGCTTTCAACAGACAAGAGGGTGTAGATTTCAAATATGGTTTCAGATTCCAGCGGACGCTAAGCACATGGCTGACAACGACGACGACGATGACGACGACGACGGCTGCGGTGGCGGCGGCGGCGACGGCGAGGACGATGATGACGACGATGACAATGATGAAGTCAGTCTCAATTTAAAATTCAATTATTTCAGAGCGATACGAATCCAACTTCCGATTTTCATGTTATGCAGAGATGTAATTTAATATTCAGTGTTATTGATAATGCCTTATTGCAGGGTTATTTCTAGGGTTATCAATTGGGGGGGGGGGGTGTCGGCATAGTCTGGGGTTCGGTCCCTGCTGATAAAGTCTGACAAGCAAAAAAAGTTAATCCCTGGCTCTCAGGTTGGGGTGTCGGTCTCAAATTGGGGGTGGGTGTGGGTGTTGGGAGTGTTAGGGTGGTGTAAAAATAACCCTGCCTTATTGAGCGCAGAAAGTAGCGTCAATACAGCGCCAGACAGGCATCTCGTCTCCGGCCATACTGTCCCATTCGATCTCAAAGCGTATAACGATACTTGAATCGGAATCAGAAATTCTTCCAACTCGTCATTTCATTCGCGTTTTCTATCAGTAAATGTCTGATTTCTGCAATTAACATTCGTTCGTGGCTCTAACAGTAGTAGCCGAGTGATTGATCGGACGTTTAATTGAGTGATTGAGTGATTGATTGACTGATTGATTGAACTAGAAGTACTGCTCCATCCGATATAACTAATAGTCTTGTCCTCCTTCAAATTCCCTCCAGAGTCAAAGAGTATTTGCATGACGGATGTCTATCAAGGGATAATAATAATCGACGCGAATACCAAAACGTGAACGTTCACAAGTCAAATTTCTGTTCATTTCGAACAATTCTTTAACTTTACTTACTGTTGGCGGAGGCAAACACAATAGTCAAGGTTAAAATATAGTTTTTAAGATATTTACTGCCACAGTTTTTAGCTAAAGTTAAGTTTCTCAATTTCACTTTGAGTGTCAACCTCAGTAGTGTTCTAGTGCGAACATATTGATTACAGACTAAAATATAGTTAGTTAAAAACCATTTGCATTTTCGGGGGAAGAGGGAGGCAATTGCCCCTCATGGGTACCCATGTGCGAGTGCCAATGATGACCAGTGTACAGTTAAATCTTCTTATAGTCACACTCTTCAATGCCACGTAATCGAGTTTTCCAGACCAGTGTAGTTGAGATATGCACCATTCAACTACTCTGGAAAGTGAGTAAGTACGGATCCGACAGGAATCAGACATCTGAGGTCGTTCATGAAATTCAAGAAATTCATTCACGTGCAAAGACCGTTTCGTATTAAATAATAAGAATATAGAGAATTTGAGCAACTTGCGTTGTCTTGTTGACGGTGTTTCTGATTTTTCCTCTTCTTCTCCTTCCGGTTCTAAATCCTCTAGAAGACCAAAGACAGCAAAAGACAGTTCATCGTGCGCCACTTTCAACATCATCTACTTTAAAACGAAACATTTCTGAAGAAAGGCCGTGCTCGTCTCTTATGCAGCTTTCAACAACGACAACAGCAACAACAAGTTACACTCTGACCAACTACGAGTACAACATGCTGCGTTCTGTTGCCATCAAAGTCTTATGAGCAACATTCAGTTTGCACTGAATCTTATACCAAACAACAACAACATCAATAACATCAACAGTAGTAGTAGTAGCAGTAGTAGTGATAGTAGCAGTAGTAGCAATAGTAGTAGTAGTAGTAGTAGTAGTAGTAGTAGTAGTAGTAGTAGTAATAGTAATGGTGGTGGTGGTGGCAGTAGTAGTAGTAGTAGCAGCAGCAGCAGTAGTAGTAGTAGTAGTAAAGGTATTATTATTATTATTATTATTATTAGTAGTAGTAGTAGTAGTAGTAGTAGTAGTAGTAGTAGTAGTAGTAGTAGTAGTAGTAGCAATATTAATATCACTAGTTTTAATAATCAAAAGGTATCAATCGATGGTACTTGAAATCCATCTGCATAAGACAAGGTCGTTCCAGAGGTCAGTCAGATTGAAGCAGCAAGACCAGAACATACAATGAAAGAAGGAAAGGAGTGCAAGAGATGTGTTTTAAGTGTAGATTTGAAAGTATTCCGTTTTTTGGAAGATCTAACAGGCAGATGAAGAGAATTTCAGATAGCTTTTTCACCCCTTTTCACCCTCAACCAGTGAGGATTAACCACCCTCAAATTCTCAGCCATCTCGAGCACTGATCAAAAGCAACTCTTTCTGCAATTTAGAAAAAATGAGAATTTTTGGCGATTTCGTCAAAGTGGTTTTTGAATTTCATCTTTTAACAGAACAACGAATGACGCGCGATACAAGATCCCGACATTTCAAATCCTTGAACATCCAATATTGTCTCGTGACTGAGCGATAAACCTTGAAGCAAATGGAACCGATGACAGAAAGAAAATCTGGTTATTTTTCGTTTTAAAGTCTATGGCTTACCTCTGCAAAGTTTGTGTGCGGAAGAGAAATGTTCTACTTATATATGCAGATGAATTTTTATATACCTAGTGGCATTTAAAATAGTACAGTGGATTGTCGGAGTGCTCCCACCTCAACACTTTCAATCATCGTTTTTGGCAGTGTTTTAACTAAGGTCCATGTCTTAGGGGGAGAGGCGAATTGACTTGGATTGAGGAAAGATACATAGTTCAATGTAAAAAATTGTGCCAGTGCTGTTTTTTTGGGGGGTGAGGTTTTTTTTTTTTTTTTTTTTTTTTGGGGGGGGGAATCTCCCTTAGCAGGCCTGGATAAAACACTGGTCTTTGGTCGTCCTTGAATAGAGGGAGTGAAAGTTGATATTTGCTTTAAATATAGAATAGCGAATAATCATGCAACGCAAGCAGATAGAATCGGAGGACCATCTGTAGATAAATCCTGTCTACGATATTCGAATGCTTTAAAAAGATGGGGTCGTGCTGGGTGTTAGAACAAATTGTCCGCGGACAAAATGTCACAGACAAAATATCAGCGGACAAATTGTAGCCCTAACTCTAACTCTAACCCTAAATAGTGACATTTTGTCCGCTGACATTTTCTCCGCGGCCATTTTGTCCGACCACGGTCGTACTGCTGTTACCATCAATTTAGAGCTGCAATAGGATTCGGGTTGGACGACCAAAGTTCTAGTTGTTCGATTCCCACTGCGGGTCGACGTCGACCAATGGTTTGAAGGTCTAAAGCCCCAGCTGCTGCCCGGTGAATATAGAGCGGTGCCTTCATAGATGCAATATATATATATATATATATATATATATATATATATATATTGTTCTGTGGAGGATTTCTGGATGGGGCATTACCTGCCTGTGTTATCCACTCCAGGTATCCTTTCAGGTCTTCGTCTAGCTGCTGTTTTTCGCGGAGTTTCTTGAAGTCGCCTCTTGCCTTCGCCTTTTCTCGCTCTTTCGAGAACTCTCTAGATTAAATTTTTTTACAACAGCAACTGCGTAATAACTGCAACGACGACTTGAAAACAAAGTTCTGGCAACAATGCTATCATGAATGTGATAGTAAAGACCAGGGCGCGATGTGTAGGGGGAAGGGGGATTCCCGCCCCCACTGCCCAACAGCATCCCCCTACTGCTACATTCCCCCACCATTACATCCCCCAATTGATACACTTCCCCAACAACTACATCCCCTCCAAGCTCGACATATTCCCCCACTGCTCCAGGTCACAAATCGCACCCTGGTAAAGACTCAAACTGTGATGGTAATGAAATAAAGAAGAATAAATGAATGAATGTAAGAGAAAATTATTGGAATAATGAACGAATGACGTAATGAATTTATAAATAAATTAATTTATAAATAAATTTAATGCAAATGTAAATGTAAATAAATCGATAAATGAATGAATGAATGAATCAACCAATCAGCCAGTCAATCAATCAAAAGGAAACAGCAACACAAGAAATACCAGAATTAAAATGTTAACTGAAACAGAGGTTAAGTCCTAAATTCCGGAAGATGCTCTGCTCCGGGTACTGACCCACTGAGTACACCCAGAACGAGGTTCAGGACGAAGAAGGAGCCGATGATGATGAGGCTGACGAAGTAGATCCAAGGCCAACTGTTTCCATACGAATCGTTGATCTTCGGTACAAGAAAACAACAATACAGAGATATCAAATTATCCACGACCCATATGACCCATATGACCCATATGACCCAAGACCCATGTGACCCACAGGACCCATATGACATTGACTAATATGACCTATATGACTAATGATCTATATGACCCATGACCCATATGACCCATGACCCACGACTCATATGACCCATATGACCCATAACCCATGTAACCCATATGATCCATGACCCATGGCCTATATGACCCATATGACCCATATGACTCATGATCCATGACCCACGACTCACATGATCCACGGCCCATGACCCATATGACCCATGACCTATATGACCCATAACCCATATTACCCATGATCCATGACCTACGACTCATATGACCCACGGCCCATGACCCACGACCCATATGACCCATGATCCATATGACCCATGACCCACGACCCAAATGACCCATATGACTCACATGACGCATGACCCACGACCCATATGACCCATGATCCAATGACCCATGACCCATATGACCAATATGACCCATGACCCACGACCCAAATGACCCATATGACTCACATGACGCATGACCCACGACCCATATGACCCATCAGTAAATGGCGATTAAATCTCTATAATATCTCTTCAAAGTCGTTAAACTAAAACTAATGTTGAGCATCGACCGCACATAAAAGAACATGAATACCTTACAATAAAATAGCACACGCAGTATTTAGGCATAGCCTACATTGTCTGCCATTATTACGTTGCTGCATTACTTGAGACTCTTTTAATTGTACTGATTATTTTGTTTTTTGATTTGAAAAAGTCGAATAAAAACAGTTATATTATCAATTGTATTAATCTGTAATAACATTGTTTTAGGATAGATTTTCACAAAGCAAGGGGGTCAGACGTCATAAAACCAAAATTTTCGACCCCCCGGATGCGGATCTTCGTCAACCAGTGGCAAAAGGGGATAAGCCCCGATGCAAGAAAAGAACATTGGTATTTTTGCTGGTAGATAAAATATCTTTGGTTGTGTTCAGGTGATATTTTATGTTCCAAGTAATTTCCGAATTTTTAGGCTTCTGCTGGAGTTTCCTAAATTGTCTCATCAAACTGCCTTTAGCAATTTCCAATATAGTTGACGGCGAATTTGCCAGCAAAATCCCTCTCCTATAGGCGTCAGTTAACTATGATTGGCAATGCCCTATCGTCGTATTGACGGAAGCTTGACAGCTAGCTGCCAGCGAGAAACTGAGAGAAAAACTGTCACAACCCAATAATCGAGAAGCATCGTTTTCTCCAAGATACACGACCTTCTATTGAGATCTGTTCGTTTACTTACAGTTTTTTAATGTAAATGTCAAATACTCTTAAACACCTCTTTATCTGCAATAAAAAAACTATTTCCGGTAACAAAATTTGGAGAGCACAAACCCAAAATCAGTAAAATTTGAAACTACGTGAATTTGAATTTGAAGCATAATGACTTTTGATGCTATGGAAAAAAACATGACTTTGACTTACGTCATACATTACGTCTGTCCATCCTTCCATCGTAATGCACTGGAATACGGTCAGCATCGCCAGACCAAAGTTGTCGAAGTTCGTTATTCCGAAGTTTGGCCCGACCCAACCACTATCGCAATACCAGTCGTGGGGACAAACGTACCCCTTCCCACAGGGATGAGGCGGATTGAGAGCCATGATTTTATCTTTGACCAAAATTAATAGCAAAAACATAATTAAATCGGACAGACACCGACACAAAAATATATTCGCAAGCTCGTTACAATTACTACATTCCAGTGACGTAGCCAAAGGGGATTAGGGGTTAACCTCCCTTGGCTGTTCTCAGCGTAGCCTAAGGGGGTGTTTTGCGGATTAAAACCACCCTTGGCTGTCCGACAAACAGTTTCTTTTATTGCGTATATAGTTGTACGGGTTCATAAAGCTATATAATCCACTTATTAAAGCAAAATTATAGACTACCTTTTTTACTTGTCAGGATTTTTCAGTGACGGGAACCATGAGATGATGATAACCTATTTTGCTTGTCAGGATTTTCCGAAGTTGGGAATCATGTGGCTGGAATCCTAACCCTCCCCTTCTGAAAATCCTGGCCAAGCCACTGCTACATTCACAAATAATGGATATCTCTCCCTCTCTCTGCCTCTGCCATCTTCCAATTAATTGACTATTTTCAGATCCAGATCCATACTTAAAACACATCTCTTTCAATTAGCTTTTCCTCCATAGTCAGTCTTGCTCTTTCACTCTGACTGATCTCTAGAATAACCTGGTCTTTTGCGGATGGATTTGAAGTACCATCGATTGATACCCTTAGGTACTAGAGCTGGTGCTATCGAAGTGCATGATGATGATGATGAATAATAATAATAATAATAATAATAATAATTATTATTATTACTATTATTATTATTATTATTATATCCTTATCACCGCTTTCCACATATATAATATTTTCATATCAATCAGTGATCAATCAATTTGTTCAAGTATAGAGCTAAGAAACATGGAAGCAAAGTACAAGTGATAAAAGGATGTCAATTGAACGTCGCATCGCTAAGCTTTCTTTGTAGTGACTTCTTCTAATCGGGGTAATTACCAACCGCCAATCTTTCTCGACTCAACCTCTGAAAATTGAATATTGCTACACACCCTGGACTCTGCGCTCAAACGCTCTACAACACTGGTATGGCAGTCTATTGATTTTATTCCCTCTGCAAAAGTTATTAACGATGAAACATGATCACTCCATAGAGATTCAATGATTTTCAGATATTCCCTTGTCACGTCCATCGAATGCTAACGGTTAAACCGCCATTTGGTTGCAAATTTAGATAAACGAGAATAAACATTTGCTTCCATGCTATTATGCTCATATTTCAAGCAATCATTGTCAGTTATATGCTCAGTGGCGTGGCTAGGATTTCCGGAAGAGCGGGGGTCGGTTTACCGGTTTACGGTTTTGACCGCGACCAACTTAGGAAAAATCTTGACAAGCCCAAAAGTTGGCTCCTCTATTTTTTGCCTGACAAGAAAAAAAGGTGGTCGCCTCTTAAACCGTTACTTTCCATAGCCAAGGGAGGTGATTTGACCCCCAAAATCGCGTTCCAAAATTATACATGCATAAAAGCTCATTAAAAAATATTTTGTTTTCGGCAGCCAAGGGGGAGTTTAACCCTCAAACCTCCCTTGGCTACGCCACTGTATGTGCTAATAATTGCAAATATAATTGCAAATACCTAATAAACGTAAAGGCATACGCGGACGAGCGCAGTGTCCGGCGCTGATCTCCGGTTACTAGGCAAGCGGCGACGCAGATGGCTTACGCCATAAATCTAGAGTAGGTTGCCATTACTTTCTCTAGGCCCGCGTTTTGCCTACGCAGCTGAATCGCTGGTACAAATTTATCGACGCCTAAGCGATGAACGACTTAATGGATGGATGGATAGATAGATAGATATATATATAGATAAATAGATATATATATTAAGATATAGATAAATAGATAGATAGATAGATAGATAGATAGATAGATAGATAGATAGATAGATAGATAGATAGATAGATAGATAGATAGATAGATAGATAGATAGATAGATAGATAGATGATAGATAGATAGATAGATAGATAGATAGATAGATAGATAGATAGATAGATAGATAGATAGATAGATAGATAGATAGATAGATAGATAGATAGATAGATAGATAGATAGATAGATAGATAGATAGATAGATAGATAGATAGATAGATAGATAGATAGATAGATAGATAGATAGATAGATAGATAGATAGATAGATAGATAGATAGATAGATAGATAGATAGATAGATAGATAGATAGATAGATAGATAGATAGATAGATAGATAGATAGATAGGATAGATAGATAGATAGATAGATAGATAGATAGATAGATAGATAGATAGATAGATAGATAGATAGATAGATAGATAGATAGATAGATAGATAGATAGATAGATAGATAGATAGATAGATAGATAGATAGATAGATTGGTGACCTTACTTGTGGCGTTCAGATAACACGTCTTGTGTAGACTTCCTGAGAATAATTCAAGTCCGATGATGGCGTAGATGATAATGACGAATATTACGAGAAGAGCGATGTGAAACAGAGGCAGCATGGCTTTGAGAATGGAATTCAAAACAACTTGAAGACCTGTATTCAGCAAAATCAAATTCATGCTCGATTTACCTATTTACATGCACGGTTACAATGGCGGTTCCACGAGGGGGATGAATGGGGATACACCCCCCACCGGACTTCCGGACTTTTTTTCGCTTGCGAAACCTATTTTTTGGGTAAAAGTCCAGTAAAACTACGGGGTGGGGGAACTGTGGATGACTTTTTTTGCTTGCCAACTTATTTTTCGATAAAAGTGTAGTAAAATTAGGGAACATTTTTTCGTTTGTCAGCCTTTTTCGGCAAAATTTATTTATTTATTCTTTCTCTTTTCATCCCTCCCAACAACTTCCTATGAATTCATTTCATCCACTCCACCAAGAACTCCTGGAACCGCCACTGCACGTTTAATTTTGTTGCTCAGCAGGAGAGATGTCTACCTGGAATGAAAACCTAACAGAATGGCAGATGTTGATATCCTAGAGTGCTTGTGCCAATTAACATGACCATATGGAGGGAATGGTTCAAAACCAAATCCCTATCTTGCCTTCTCTGTTTGTGAGATTCGTGAAAAATCTATGAGAAAATTTTTCGGAGATGGGGATGGGCAGCGGTTTTCAAACTGTTATAAACCGTGGACCCCCGTGGCATTTCGTTGTTAGGTGGCGGACCCCCAACCCCAGAAACAATACCATTTGGCAATTCCTGTATGGAATACAGGAATTGCCAAATGCCCGGAATTTCCCGGCCGACAAACCACCATTCCTAAAGCTATTACAAGAAAGATTAAGCGCATAGGAATAGGCAGCTACTTCTCTATTACTTTCCAAAGCGCTATATAGATTTATGAGATTTTACTTAAGTGTACTAGATTGACTAGATTCTTGTCGTGTGTACTGCTGTACACATTGACAAAACAGTAATAAGACAATGTAAAAATTCAGAAAATGTTAATATCAAATAACTAAGACATTTATTACAACTGAGCTGAATCTCAGTCAGTGTGAAAGATGTGCCTGCTTCGTGCTGCAGAGTTTCTCTAAACGTGATGCTTAAGCTCGACAAACATACGCGAATACCAAGCCTCTATGTTCGGCCAGGATCTGTACTGTAATTTGTTTTTATGACAATGACTGTAGAGAAAAAAAGCTGATTCGCACAGGTAGGCGGTTGCAAATGGCAGCAGAGGACAACAGCGGATGTTTGAGAGAACATGCCATCCAAAATGAAAACTGCGATTTTCTTTTTAACTCCAAGCGAAGTGTTCAGTCAGATGATAATTCGGTCAGTTCTTCTTATTCCCGTACAATTAAGTCGGTCAACTGACATTCAAATCTTTCAAATGTATTTCGAATCCAGACAAACAAGACCATGTCATAGACCCCGAAATAGGTTACTTATGGAAATAGTGTGACAACTATTGCAGAATTATTACAACTGTCCTTGTAATAGCTTCTCTTGCAGTCTCGTGCACTGCCAAAAGTCATAGAGTAGCGGAAACATATAATTAATAATAATAATACTAATACTACTACTAATAATAATGTGATTTAAAGTGGTTTAGGAGGCTTAGTAAGCCTGTGTGAAAACCACTGAAGTAACTTTCCTCATTTAATAACCTAGTTTTCCGAAGATAGCTTTTGAATCTATTTACTGTACTGTTTCAAACGTCACTCCCACCTCGTCCAAACTGTTCAATTTGTCCACAACCCTTGCACTAAAATGTCTTTCATGGACCCTCCCTCCGCTTAAGCAATTTGCATTTGTGGCCTCTTGTGCTGTTATAGTGTGCCAATGTGTCGGAAATGTAGAAGACGAGAGCTTCTACTGTATAACATTGCTCCTAATTCTTTAATCGATCGTATGGCACATCTCTTTTCAAAGTCATTATTCTGTATGTTTCAATCAAATCCCCCTCTCTCTTCCTTCTAATGCTATAAACCCACAATATTGAAAAAATTGTGTCCTATGTTGGAACCTTTGCTAAGGGTACTGTTTGTGACTATACGCTGTTTGGTACGAATGGTTATTTAGTCGTAGGATTACGAGAGCCAATAGAAGTGCAAAATTCTCAAGGGTGAAAGGAAGCAAGACACAAATCTTTAAAGGTCATTGCTTAAATAAAGACAGAAGCACATTAAAACGCTTTCAGAGAAAATTTTTTCTAATTTCTATTTATTTCAATAGAGATCTGTTATATTCATTTGGATCTAATCTCTTGAGTGCTGCTTCCCATTCTACAGGACTGCCATTTTCAATTCATTCGGATTACACCTAATGGCCATTCCGACCTTCCTTCTGGCAAAGACGAGAATTATTGAAAATGATTCCCAACAACACCACCATCACCATCACCATCACCACCACCACCATCATCACCATCACCACCACCTCAACTACTACTACTACTACTACTACTACTACTACTAGTCTACTACTACTACTACTACTACTACTACTACTACTACTACTACTACTACTACTCAGTGGCGTAGCCACGGGGAAGGTGGTAGGAGGTTGGGGGTTAAACCCCCTTGGCTGCCGACGAATTTTTTACATGCTTTTCCATACATTTTTCCTTTTCGGACGCGATTTTTGGGGTGAAGACCCCTTGGCTGGCTGCCAATTGAAAAAGTTTCTAAGTACAATAGAAAATAGAACAAATTAGAAAGAACACGAAGGTGACAAGCAAGTAGTAGGAGCTGAAAAAAGGAAGAATAAGAAAAATTTTGGAAAGTTTCGTCGCGATCGAAACCAAACCCCCTTCCGGAAATCCTGGCTACGCCGCAGCTACTACTACTGATTAGCTAATTTAGGTCTAATACAGTCTGATTAGATTTGAAGACATTATTAGCCTACATTCTATGATTAAGAAATGTTATGTTTATGCTTTTAAAATTGAAGTCTGCTTCCTTAAATCTATTTTGAGAATTAAGGGTACACGGATTTTCGATAAATGTCTGAAGAGGTACGCAGGGGCGTAGCGTGCACTCATGCCGCCCATGGCCCATGTCGCCGCTTCCAAAATTTGCCGCCCCCCCTAACTGAAAAAATCTCCCGACAATAGGCTTCGGTCTCTGATGAGTTTTCGTGGTTACGCTAGGCGTAACCACGAAAGGGGCAGAGGGCGGTTTGGCCCTCCTAGCAGTGGCGGTTCAACCATGTTGATGACTGTGGATGCATCTCCCCACCGGAGTTCCGGATGACCTTTTTTCGCTTGTCAATCTATTTTCCGGCGAGTTTAAAAAATTAGTGAAAAATACTGCGAATGACCATTTTTGCTTGTCAGCCTTTTCCGGCAAAATTTTATTAACATTTAACGAGCAAAACACTAACAGTGACCTTTTCTCCTTTGTATTTTCTTTTTCTTTTTTATTTTGCATCCCCCACCAACTGTCTATAAATATTTTCAACACCCCCTCCCACCAAGAATTCCTGGGAACACCGTTAGACAGATCGTGTGATTCGTAAAAAACCGATGAAATATTTTTATCGATTTTATGACCAATGTGGTCACATACGGAGCTTTTTGTAAAAGTGAATTTTTCGGAACGTACAAGTCGGCAGTCAGTCGTCAACGTGCCACAGCGACTGTACAATTATTATCCTAAATGTTTGGACCATTAATAGAAATATAATGTATGACAAGAAATTTGAAAAAAGGCAGCAGTTAGATATTTATATATAGTTCAAACGTTCTATATTTTAACTCAATGTTACACTTTAAAAATTAGACCAATCTTCAGCTCTTCCGGAACGCCGTTCCGCCTTTTTCCGGCACAAAAACTCTCTGGTCAAATAGCCAGTGATGTTAATCCTTGTCCTGGTCCTTGTCCTTAAGGACTACTTAAGGACCAATTTGAAGTCCTTGTCCTTGTCCTCGTCCTTGGGGAGTCAGTCCTCGTCCTTATCCTCGTCCTTGGGGGTTCGGTCCTTGTCCTTATCCTCGTTCTTGCAGATCGGTCCTTGTCCTGGTCCTTGTAACTTAGTCCTTGAAAAGTCCTTATAAGGACCAAATTACTTGTATACCATTTTAAATTGTACTGATAATTATGTTCCAAGGTAAGACTAATATGTGGATTTATATTTTGGCTACATACTTGCTTTGAGTTACTCTAAAATGTTTAGTCATTGGTTCCTTTATAATACCAGTTGAGGAGTTGATTCTTTAGCAGAATTCTTTGTTGCCCAGCGACGTCGGCTCCAGTTGAACGAGTGTTTTCGCAAAGTGGTTTCATAATTAGACCTCACCGTGTGTGCATGACTGATCAGCTGCTGGAAACACTTTTTCATTTATTATTATTATTATTATTATTATTATTATTATTATTATTATTATTATTATTATTATTATTATTATTATTATTATTATTATTATTATTATTAAACTTGACAATTTCTTAAGCGCAGTAACATAGCTAGGTGGCTAAAGTCAAAGGTGCATTTGAAATGCAGCATTGCTGTTGACTACATTATGTTTTTAAAAAAAATTTGCTTTTCTAATTTTGTGATTCGAATTGAAATTGTGTTTGGTTTTTTCCTATCCGACTTTTTTGTCTGACAGAGGTTGGTCCTTGTCCTTGTCCTTGATCCTTGTCCTTGGGGGTCAGTCCTTGTGGTCATTGTGCTTGCGGGGTAAGTCCTCGTCCTTGTCCTCGTCCTTGGGGGTTCGGTCCTTGTCCTTATCCTCGTCCTTGGGGAGTCGGTCCTTGTCCTTATCCTCGTCCTTGGGGGGTCGGTCCTTGTTAACATCACTGCAAATAGCCTGAAAATATGCTTCAAATCTCAAGATTGTAGTCTCATATTACCCTAAATTGTTCGGCCCATCACACTCCCCCCTAAACCAATCGTCGGTATGTAGAAACCTTGGTCTCGCCCTTCCTATGCCGAAACCCTGGCTACGCCATACAGTGACGTAGCCACGGGCTTTGGGGTTTAGAACCCCTTGGGTGCCGAAAAAATAATTTAATGAGTTTCTATGCATTTTTAATCTGAGGACGCGATTCTTGAGGTCAAGCCACCCTCCCTTGGGTACAGTGGGTGTAGCTAGGATTTGTAGGCCCTAATGCAAAATTATTAATGGGCCCCTTCAACTTAAAAAGTCACAACATGACGAACAGTGCACTAAAGCTTAACAAATTTTAACACTTAATAATAACGCATCGTCTGTCACCGGATTCCGGAAACTGAAAACTGTAAAACGGCTTTGTTTTTGTAGCGCCGTCATATTTAATACCTACCAAATGTATCTGATTAAGACTGATTTTAATGTGTTTTTAATTATTTACTTTTGTTATTATTTACTTTCTTTTTTTACATTGGTGGTCAAAAGGGGCCCCAGTTCTTCTGGGACCTAATGCCTTGCTTATTCTTGCTATATGGTAGCTACGCCTCTGCTTGGGTATAGAATGCACAATGTGACGGTTTAAGAACTGACGACCTTTTTGCTTGTCAGCACGTGGGATGAAAAAATAGAGATGAGGTAACGACGTTTTTTTTGCTTGTCAAGATATTCCGAAGTTGGTCGCGGTCAAAACCGAAAACCAAAGCCCCCTTCCAGAAATCCTGGCTACGCCACTGACGCTATATTAGATGTATGTTAATCACCCGGCTGTGAGAATGGTGCTTTAGATGTAGGTGAGAAGCTATTGGTAATATGGTTGATCCGTCTACAGACCAAATCGATCTACTGATTCTCATGATTAAATTGCATTGAAAGTCAACCGTGTTTTCATTAAGTAACCAAATTCAGTGGCGTCTCCAGGCTTGGTGTCACCCGGTGCGGAAATGTGGTGAGACAAGCAAAAAATGTTATCGTCCTTCTGGAGATGAAAACGTTGGTGGGTGACAAGCAAAAAAATTCTTAGTTTGGTGTCACCCCTCTACTGGGTGTCACCCGGTGCGGTCCGCACCCCCCGCACCTCCTAGGAACGCCACTGACCAAATTTAGTATAAAACTATGTTAATTTATTTAAGCGATATAGTAATTACAATCGTCAAGATTTATATTGATTTGTAGGCGTCTGCAAAGGTGTGATCGTGTAGTTTAGTGGGGCAAGTGATTGGCTGGAGTAAAAACAAGCCACGGCTTCTAATTCTGTACCGCGTTGAAAATGATTTCGCTAAATATAAAACTTTTGCTCAATTATGGATTTATTGCTAAAAGTTGTATAGACATTTTTGATGATAATTGCTCTTGATGGCTTTATTGTGTTTAATTAAGTGATTTTTGATTTATAGGCCTACTGACTCGGGATGAATAGGTCTACTTGAATTGTTGCGTATTTTAATTGATCAAGGTTTCTAGTCGTTCCTGACACATCAGTCTGTCTGTCTGTATGTCATTCTGTCTCTCTTCATCTCATTCCACCTCTCTGATTACTGACCAGCCATCTCCTCAATATCTCCGATTTCTGTGACCAAAATTATCTCTCCCATTGACCGCTACTGACATCCATCGAAGCGTTTCTATCAGGGCATCAATTAATTATTATTTATTATTTATTAAATGATGATTTATATAGCGCTATATGCGCAGCGAAGGCCATAGTCAAGAGCACTTTACAATAGTCGTTAGTAGGAAATGTTGTAAAGATGCGTCTTAAGTTTCCCTTAATGAAACAGCTTACAACGGTTTCGTCACTCAGAAAATAGGGAGGGGTGCCTGCCTTGAAGCCAATCGTCGATAATGACGGGCAGTTAGCGAGGAACGCCACTTAGACAAGCGCGTAGAAGCACCCGCACTCCACGTGTCAATTGATAGAATAAGAAGAAATTACTGTTAATCAAAGATTTCGCCGTCAGATGGCGCTTCTTCGGGTTCGACTAAGACCCGAAAATTGTACATTCAATGAGATTGGATCCGTTTCTGATCAGATTTTGCCAAAGAAAACCGTGGAAATCGAGAAATCGATGGCGCCAAGCTGTGCGCTTGTACCATCAAAGCGAAAAATAGAATAGAATTATTGAAATAAATGCATAAAAATGCTGAAATTAAGTATAGCAAACTCATATATATATATATATATATATATATATATATATATGGTTTACACCAGAATGCGCACTAGTAGTTTGCGCACCAGTACATTGCACACCGCTTTTAGGTTAGGGTTAGGGTTAGGTAACCCTAACCCTTAGTCCTAACCTAACCCTGGTGCAAACTACTAGTGCGCAAATTCCCACGTGCGCAAATTACTAGTGCGCATACTGTGCAATATCACATATATATATATGCACATATATATATATCATATATTAATATATATATATATATATATATATATTAGTGCATTGTGCAATCTATGAGACTCTAGATACATATATTAACTTAATAGTGTAAATAGATTCGATGGAATGTTATAGAACCCATCCATACATATTATATTCATTCATCCATTGATTCATTAATTCATTCTATCCATTTATCTACCTATCTATTTTATACCAATTTATCTACCATTTAATCTATCAATTCATCAATGCTTGCATTCATTCATCTTAACATCTATCTTCTTCTATTTGTCTATCCATTTGGCTATCCAAATGGATAGACATTTGACATATATCAAATGTCTATCCATTTGACAAATGGATAGACATTTGACACATCCATATGGATAGACATTTGACATATAGACATATTTTGGCATTTTATCTATCCATTCATGCGCTATTCATCTCTGTTGGTGCACTGGCCAGTTGGCAAATCATTCGATGGTCATTCAGGATTCACAAAATAGTTTTGTTCGCTTTATTCCTGACCAAAATGGTCGAACCATAGACATTGGCCGGGCGATTACTCTATTCTTAACGATCGATCGCACATTTATCTGGTCGAATCGGTTTCCTTCTTCCTCTTCCCTATCTTAGACAACGTTATGGTTATGCGCAATGCTGACCGCGACCCGATCGGTCATGGTCGAAATGGCGCGGTACTTACTTGGCACTCCGGAGACGAGCTTCAAAGGGCGGAGCACCCTGAAAGCTCGTAAAGCCTTAACGTCAAATGCGTTTATACTGACTGTAGACAATACAACGCTAAACATGCTGTAAAAAAAGAGAAAAACAGACACAGTTTAACATAAGTGTATTGCATTCATTGTTAACAGTGTGTTATGCAGGTTAGAGAATTGTTCTATTCATATATAAAACCCGTTTTAATTAAATATTTTTTGTTACAAACATATTTATTTAATCATGCTAACTGTCCCATCTTAGGCCACTCTCCCCTAAGTACAGTAAGCTTAGTGTTGGAGATTGTTTGCAAATAACACTAGTTTGTAAAAGCGCATAATTCTTCTTCACATCGTTGCGAATGTGATTTGTTTAGCCATTATTTTCAGTGACAACTTTGGAAATTTAATTCAGAGAAACCAGACACGTGAAAATTTTAAGAATTGTCACAGATCTATTTTGGAGATTTTAATATTATTTTTTATTCCCAAAATCAGGAAAATTCGAAATAATTGCACGCATCTTCAAATTTTACTCATTAACCGAAAAAACATTTGAACGAAAACTAAAATAGCAACGAGTCAAATTTATGCCGAGTTTCCCAAGACATTTTATCATTACCATATTAGAATAAAGGTTAAGGAAATGATAATTGACATAAATTCAGAATAAACCGTTTTCTGCAGTCCACTAATTCACTAGATTAGAGAAGACAGCAGGTATTCGAATCTACTGAAATCCGGTAGCAAAGGGAACACTGATTCTGTTTACAGAACATACTGCTCGCATCTAGAGACGATTATCGGAAAAGCAAGAAGAAAGAACAAGTAATCGGAGATTAATGAGATCATCTTAATAAATCAGTCAGCTGAGACAAAATAAGATTTTCGCCATAAATAAATACGCTGTGGAATATTGCAAGCTTGATACTGACCCGATCACGACAATTATAAAATCTAATATATTCCATCCATTGTGAAGATAGGCGCCCGGATGTAACACAAACCCGTAGGCAATGATCTTCATAACTGCCTCGACGGTAAAGACGACTAGAAAGACATATTCGACATGCTCCTGCAAAGAATAATAAAACAGTACGATACTGCACACTGTGGGTAGCCTATACACACGCATGAACACACATTTTGTGAAATCCCCGCAGTCAGTGTTTATTCTAAGTAAGTAAAGTAAGTAAAGTAAAGTAAAATCTCGTGGATTTCTATAGCGCCTTGGAAAGCAGCACAACAGTAGCTGCTTATTCTTAGGCGCTCAGCCTCTCTTAAAATAGCTATTGGGAAGGTATATTATATATCAGCCAGGCAATAGTCAACATCCAAAGGGCAGTGAGGCTAGGTTGTTACAGCTATGGAGGATATGATTTTAGAAAAAGGAATTCTAGGCCTTCTCTGGGGGAATTTCCCCCAAAGTTTTGAAATCCCCCCAATTTTTTATATGTTGGCTGGGGATGGAAATTTCCCCCCAAAAGTGTGACTTTTTTGTTTTTTGGAGAGGGGAAACTATAAGGATGGCATTTTGTTGCTTGTCAGCGCATTTGAGAAGGGTAAACAAAAATATTAGGAAGGATGGAAGGATGACCTTTTTTGCTTGTCAAGGTTTTTGGAGGCTTAGATTTAGTCCCCCCAACATTTCTAAATCTCCCAATGTCAAGGTGGCTAGAATAAACACTGGCCGCGGTTGATCTCAGGCATGCGGGAGCAACAAAAATTCTTTAATCGCGAACCCAATTCAACTCACAAGCAGACATAATATCGTGCTTCCATTTTCTTTGTATTATGTATTTCGAATCAGGGTTGTCCATGAATTACGCCAACAAAATAGGAAAGGGGTTTGAAAAAATTGACAGTTGCCGATAGGGGAGGGAAGTCAAGAGAGGTTGACGTCAACAACTTCACTTTTCACAAATAATCAAAAAATAGGAAATGTCAAGGAATACTATTTATTAAAACGAAGAAAAAGCCGGACAAGCAAAAAAAATAATCATTTTGCCACTTGATGAGCAAAAAAAGGAGATAAGGTCATCACCGCACAAACATTAATAACCTAAACCTTTTAGTGGGACTCGTCACTGATCTTAGGGGGTCAAAAGTTTTTGACATAATTATAAGGGGGTCACTGAAAGTTTGACAGTTGACAAGGGAGAGAGGGGATCAAAAATTGCCAAAACATTGTTGACATAATTAATGGACAGCCCCTCAAAGTAGGCTGATACAAAAATTATTGCCTTTCGGAAAATTAAATAAGACCTAACACATTTAGACTTCGCAAAACAGTACATGTACTCCAGTACATGTCGCCCTAACGCAGGCGAGGCCAAAACGAGTGCCAGTCACTTTTTCATACACTTGTCCGCCACCTTAGAACTTTTCCCTGTCACTTTTTCTCATCTGCCATTTTGTCGTTTTTATAAGCACCTCCAGTGTTTAATCTAGACTCTGGACTCCGGGGGGGACTGACAAAGCCGGGATGGGGAGTCAGCTAGGGGGCTGCTGTTAGTTGATGTAATATGCCAAAATTTCCGGGTGAAATTTGAAATTTCCGAGAGAAAAAGGCAATTCCCCCGGAATTAAAACCCGAGCACCTCTCACACTCTTCATAATGTTTACTATTTTTATTTCGCTTAAGCAAATCATCATAGATGTGAACTGTAGAAATGTTGAAGCAGAAGTTTCATGCAGCGTTTTACTATTTTATCTTCAGTAGAGTTTTTTGCGAAAAGAAGCTAAATTGAAATGTTTTGCGAATTACTTATAAACATAATTATCAGATAATCGTATAACAAGAGGATTCTCGGACTGTTTATCCACGTCTCTCTCTTTCTCTTTCTTTCTCTTTCTCTTTCTCTCTCTCTCTCTCTCTCTCTCTCTCTCTCTCTCTCTCTCTCTCTCTCTCTCTCTCTCTGTGCGTCTGTATTGATTTGGTATAGAGACGAACATTAATCGGTCTACAGAGGAAAGAGTACACGTCAGTCGAGTTATCTCAGCCGCTGCTTCATTGTATACAGTATTATCATCGATTTGTCTGGAAATTTGTCGCCAGTTGTTCGGGTCAAAGTAGAAATTCTTCAAATGCGGTTGATCGGCCATCGACATTCAGATTCTGAGAGGCGTTTAGATGGGAGACTGCCCCTCCCCTACGTAACGCGACGTAACAATTAGTCAGACCCCCTAAAGTATGACGTAACAACGGGCCGAACCCCTCTTTTCGTCTTCCGAAAAGTCTTGACAAGCAAAAAAGGTCATTCGTCCTTCTATTTTTCCCTCTCCAAACATACTGACAAGCAAAAAAGTCATCCTTGTATTTTTCCCTCTCCGAATACCCTGACAAGAAAAAAAGGTAGTTACTTAAAAATTTTGTATTGCGTTACGTCACATTTACGGAACCCCTCGTATCAAATGTCCCTACATATATATATACATATGTATGTATATATATATATATATATATACACGCACATATCAGTAATAATAATAATAGTAGTAGTAATAATAGTAATAATAATAATAGTAGTAGTAATAATAATGGTAGTAGTAATAGTAATAGTAATAGTAATAGTAATAGTAATAGTAGTAGTAGTAGTAGTAGTAGTAGTAGTAGTAGTAGTAGTAGTAGTAGCAGTGGCAGTAGTAGTAGTAGTAGTAGTAGAGGAGTAGTAGTAGTAGTAGTAGTAGTAGTAGTAGTAGTAGTAGTAGTAGTAGTAGTAGTAGTAGTAGTAGTAGTAGTAGTAGTTGCTGCTATTGTAATAGTTTTGGTGTTATAATAGCATTAGCAAGAATAGTAGTATCAACAAGAGCAGCATTTAGAAAACATCCGATGACAATATTTTCTTGTATCACGGACGACAGGAAAATTGTTAGTTTGGTACATGTAGATACTAGACAGGCCTCCTTTTCTATCTTTTCCTCTTCCATTCTACTAAGCGTTCACGTATTCAGTCGCTATTTGTTACGACGCACTGTACCACGACTACACTGTATACAATGCAGAGAACGATGACAAAAATAGCGTCTGGGTTCTCTTCGGATCCTGTATACTCCGTCGGCGCAGTTTCTACCCTCAGCCTCCGTCCAACAGGGACACGAAAAACCAGACGGAAGTCCTTATTTAGTTTCTGTTCTCTAATTGAGGAACAGAAGATATTTTGTTCTTCCATTTTGCCAATAGCCATTGCACTGTTTATGGGTGCTACTACTACTACTACTACTACTACTACTGCTACTACTGCTGCTACTACTACTACTGCTGCTGCTGCTGCTGCTGCTACTACTGCTGCTGCTGCTGCTGCTACTGCTGCTGCTGCTGCTGCTGCTG
The DNA here is from genome assembly GCA_018105865.1 of Metaphire vulgaris. Lineage (NCBI taxonomy): Eukaryota > Metazoa > Annelida > Clitellata > Crassiclitellata > Megascolecidae > Metaphire > Metaphire vulgaris. The sequence continues at coordinate 11,010,787 of CM030849.1, forward strand.
CTGCCACTGCTGCCACTACCACCACTGCTGCTGCTGCTGCCACCACTGCCACCACCACCACCACCACTGCCACTGCTGCCACCACCACCGCTGCCACCACCACCACCACCACCACCACCACCACCACCACCACCACCACCACCACCACCACCACTGCCACTGCCACCACCACCACCACCACCACCACTGCCACCACCACCACCACCACCACTGCCACCACCACCACCACCACCACCACCACCACCACCACCACCACCACCACTGCTGCTGCACCACCACCACTGCTGCTGCACCACCACCACCACCACTACTACCACCACCACCACTACTGCACCACCACTGCCACTGCTGCTACTACTACTACTACTACTACTACTACTACTACTACTACTACTACTACTACTACTACTACTGACTGCAGTGTATATCTATGGAGGTTTATGGCAACATCATAAGGTCTGCGTGTTGTCAGAGACGTCATTTCACTGTTTTTCAGGGGGGGGGGCAAAACACTTTCGACCTGACCAAATTTGCGAAAAAAAGTTGACGAATTTTTTTTGGCTTGTCAGGTAATTTTTGACGATTAGCTATTTCAGATTACTCGACATCAAGCACTCCTTTATAGGGCTGCTAACCTTTTTTTGCTTTCCAGTGTATTTTTATTTTTACCTATTTAGCCAGCCAATTGGTATGTAAAAACTAAATAACACAAACATTGGCGAAAAATTTTTTTCTCTAAAAATCAGGGGGCGAGCAAATGCCCCCTGCCCCCCAAATGACGTCCCTGCGTGTTGTGCTTGTTTCTAGACGCGTTCGTATCAGCTTCGTACCGACTCATTTGTAACGCATGTCGAATGGCTAATACAAGTGTCGTACAACGTTAGCAAACCATAAGACTAAAACCAATAGCGTCATTTCACACTTTTCTTTTTTTTCTTGGAGGACGTGAGATATTTTTCTGGCCAATTTTGGCAAATTTTGGGCAATTTTTGGCGATTTTTGCGCAATTCACGTTTATTTATTTATTTAATACATTATACATTATTTCTTCATTTCCTTTGGGGGCACGGTCCCCTGCCCCCAATGACGCCCGTGACTAAAACTGATTTTTATCTCAATAGATTCCTTTTTGTGCACATATGCGATAAAAGCCAACAATTCTATAAAGAAATAAATTCAGTTCTTATCAGAATTCTAATAAAGCTCGCTTAGATTTCATTTTTGTTGTCTCCAGAACGTGGTGAAATATCTGGTCGAAACTCGCCTGTGGCGATGTATCGGAATTTTGAATTTTCAATAATATCGTGAAGGATTACAATATTATTGACAATTAATCAAAATGTCATCTTTTTCTTAGTTAAAAACCGACTATATCCTACCTGTGCAACAAACCGCTTATCGGCCGATATGGATCTATGGGACACCGCACGCCTCACAAACGGTCGTTCCGCGGTCGTTTGGCCAAGCGCTGTGACCCCCTCGTCGGCAGGCAGGATTTTGATTAGATCCGTTCTGTTATTGTATTATATCCAAACTCAAAGTCCCTAGCGACAGGCAGGTCAAGTGCATACTGTAGTAATATTCCCTTTTTCAAAATTTTAAAACCAATATATTATTATTATTATACAAATGTTAAAACTGCAACATTTTTATTCATTATGCTACGATTAGACCTAATTACCAGCGCAGGACAATCACTGGTTTATTAATCGTGGGCAGGGCTTTTTGTATGCTATAGTCTTAGCCTATATAGATATAGGGCCTAGGTGTTGGGATATTTTGACTTGTTTTAAGATCAGTTTGTTTTATATAATTATCGCGCTTGCACTCTCTAATAAAGGTGTTCCAATATATCCGCCACAGATGTTTGCAAATCTTGTGCTCAAATGTTAGATATCTTCCCTCGTCAATCTTAACTTCCTATTGAAGTCCTCCAGCTTCTATAGTTATTTTCTTACTGTTGATTTATATTACAGTTGATTAGAAATGGATTTTCAATCAGACCGAAGATGATTCAATGTCACCAATGTGAGATTAGGGGCCAAGACGGGGGTCAGAAACAGAGACTTGGTAATAAGAACGGAGTATAAGCCTGTTATGCCTATAAGGAGGAAATTGAGAATTAGGGTAAGGGGCTTCTGCGCCCTTAACTTGTTTCTTGTTAACTAACTTACTTTCTGATAAATTTCATTAGTTTGATGCCACAATAAATGATTTCAAAACAGCTAGACTACATTAGCGTAGTCACGAGAGGAAGCACAGAAGACCGGATTCCCATATTCGGTTCCGGGCTAATGAGATTTGTGGAAAACCGATGGAAAATATTTAGGGGCATATTTCAAGGGGAGGGTGTTTGTCGAAAAGTTGTCGAATTTTCCGCAAGACGGGTCCGATACTCAAACTTTGAATTGAATATTAGCCTACTCTATTGCAGGGATATTCAAATGGCAGCCCGCGGGCCAGATCCGGTCCGCCGTGGGGTGTAAAATGGCCTGCGATGATAATAAAACTTCCCCCCCCAATATTTTATAAATGTCTTAGCGTATTATTCTCGACGTTCATGTGTTCTATCAATTTCGAACTGTATTCTTGTTTCTAAGAAATATATTTGACCCTCGAGCACCAGTCTAAAAATTTGGCCATGTGTGCAATTTAGTTTACTACCCCTGCCTTAGGGCATTAATCAGGCCAGGCGTGGGAGCACGCAAAGTTCCCTCTGACCCTTTATTAGGAACAGATCAAGAAGGCATAACTTCGGGGCTTAGCACTGAATAATCTAATTTAATATTTAACTTCTATAGCGTCACTTCAAAATGCAGAGCAGCATCAGCCGATGGCACGCCACAAATCAAAATCGTCCATAATAATCATGGTCAAATCTAGAATGTGCCATCTAACTCTCTATCCTTCTGAGTCCCTGCGTCAATTTAAATGGACACATGTATCGATCGCTTACAGACGCCATGTTGTTGACCTATGAACCATAGACTTCTAAATAGCTAGATTTCCAAGTAGAAAAGTATCAGTCCATTACAATGGAGACTAGTTTTTAAAATGTTGATGCGTAGTTTTTACTCTAAACTGTCAAAAACCCGTGTCCATTTAAATGGACAGGGGACTCAGAAGGCTATTGCAGATCGTCTAAGACCCCAATCAACAACAAAAACCACACCTCAATGTATTAGATACATAGACGTTATCAGAGGCTCTTTGACTAGTATCCTGCTTTAACGCCAGTGATGTGACGTCTCGAGACACTGTCTTGTTTCGAGACAGTCTCGAGACAGTATTTTCGATGTCTTTGTCTTGGTCTTGCTGGCCAGTGTCTCAGTCTTGGCCTTGGTCTCGTCGTTACTGTCTTGGTCTTGTGATTCAAGACCGAGACATTGGGTTTTTCCACTATTAATAATAATGTTTTCTGTGGTTTATGTCTTCCGAATTATGAGGTTATACGAGATTGTCACTGTTGGAACATTTCGTGAATAATAAATAATATAATATGTTTGTACCGCCTTATAGATATATGATAATCTATGCCAAATTTTCGTAATTTTATGGCTGATGTTGATAGAAAATTTGTGAATCCTGTTTTGTCTGTTTTCTTGATGTTTAAAATTACTGTCTTGGTCTTGGTCTTGAGCCTTAGTGTGTCTTGGTCTTGGTCTTGATACCTAATGTCTTGGTCTTGGTCTTGATGGTTAGTGTATTGGTCTTGGTCTCGGTCTTGCCACTTACTGTATTGGTCACATCCCTGCTTAACGCTATAGGTGTAGTGGGGGCTTTGGTTTCCTCAGGTGCCGCAAAAGTATAACGGACGTTGTCATTATGCAGTAGAAGGATGGCAAAAGCGCTCTAATCATGGCGTTGCCAGATATACAGTATGTCTTCTAGAAGTCACCGTCAAAGGGTAAGGCTTTGGGAGCAAAACTATCGTAACCGCGTGGTTCCTATATACAGGGGCTTCTATCCCTATTTAAGGCGGGCGCAGCTGCGCCCGAAAAAAATGGCGGAGGGGAATGTTTTGCTACTAATCTGAACTTAACCGAGACTGATATTGATTCAAAATAACACTGACCGTGACGTAATCAATGATAGCTATGCCCAACACAAAGGATAAAAAGCTGAATATAATACTAAGTCTATACAAGGGAGCAAATTAACAGGGGGAATTTGTAATTTGGGGGAATTTGTAATTGGGGGAATTGAACCCGGCTGTAAGGGGGGATAGAAGCCTCTGCCTATATAGTGCTGGTCGGGGCGTATTCTGAACTAAAATATATTAGATATATTATATGTTATTACTAAACTATATATATATATATATATATATATATATATATATATATTACTAGAATATTTGCTGGTACCGTCTATTTTCAAGATCATATACACAGAACTCACGGAGCTTTAAACTGCAAAAAATTTTGGAAAATAAATTTCATTTAAGAATTGATCTTGTTTACGGCTATTTCATTGTTCGCTATTTGTGAAATAATCCTTATTTTCTGCAAAGCCTCTATCCATTCGTTTTTCCAAGTGGCCCTAAAAACCTGAAACAGCAAGTTCTAAGCGTCAAAGAGTATTCTGAAATTCGCTCTTGAACTGGAAATCATTTCGATGCAATCAAGCAATATCTCCACGAAACAGAGATCTAGCCTAAAAGCGTCCAGTTGTTTTGAAAAGAACTCGATATGACGTTCTCTAGCAGTCATCAATCACGCAACTGTCATGCTGACGTTGTTACTACTTAATCGGGGTCTTTGTGAAATAGTGCAGAGTGATGGTGATTCTGCATCTTCTTCGATATTCGACCTTCATTGTAACGGGCGCAAATTAGATTTGTCTTATTATTATTATTATTATTATTATTATTATTATTATTATTATTATTATTATTATTATTATTATTATTATTATTATTATTATTATTATCATCATCATCATCATCATCATCATCATCATCATCATCATTAAACTGACAATTTCTTGTGTGCCATATTACCAAAATGTCAGGAGTCCAATAAAAATAAATAAAATAACAGTCATCAGCAAAAAAATATAAATGGAAAACAATCTAAGGCAGAAGAGAATAAGATTTTCTAAACAAATAAGTCTTAAGATTTTACTTAAAAGATGTCAGAGAACAGGATGATTTCACAATTATCGGTAGATCGTTCCATGTCTTTGGCCCTGACACTGCAAATGACCAAGTGACCAAGTGATGTTTTACAGTGAGGTATCTTCATAAGACTTTGAGCATCGGACCGAAGAGACAGTTGCAACTTTCGTGATGTTGTCGGTACGAAACACTCCTGAAGGTACTCTGGAGCAATCTGGTTTATGGACTTGAATGCAAGAAGAGAATGTTTGTATTCAATTCTCTCTTGAACTTTGAGCCAGTGAAGCCGGTGAGTTAGTGGAGTGATGTGGTCACAACGTCCAGAACCAAAGACAAGTCTTGCAGCTGCATTCAGTACCAACTGCAGGCGATTCAACTCGTAGTCAGGTATGCCATAGAGAAGACTATTACAGTAATCCACTTTGGGCATGACAAAACATGTCACCAGACTGACAAATTCAGTTGTAGGAAGAAGCTCTCGTATTTCTCTGAGCCTTCGCAATATTATGAAGCAAGATCTGACAGTTGAGGTATTGTGTGCAGCAAACGACAGCTTTGAGTCAAATATTACTCCAAGATTTCGTAGATGTGTTGATGCAGGGATGTTTGTCTATCTTCGAGTCGTTCTCACCATGGTTTAATCTAGGCCGTTTCCGAAGTGAATTGCCCTTTTTCTCCCCCGGAAATTTCAAATTCTGCCCCGGAAATTTTGGCATACTGCATCAACTAACAGCAGCCCCTAGCAGAATTCTCCCCCCGGGTTTGTCAGTTTTCCCCCCGAAGTCCAGGAGTCTAAATTAAACACTGGTTCTCACCGATGTGCTTCTATGCGTTCAAATGCTTCGGCTGTTTTCCTACCGTAAGTCTGATGCAATTTGCTCGCTATTTGTTGACATCTTATAGACGAGATCTCGAAGTTATATTTTTAAATTAGAAATTCTGACATTTTTACACGAATGCTACGAAAATTCTTTACGATTTCTTCAATTTGTACATTTTCTAATTTATATTAAAGGCGTATTAATTCAGGGTTTTTATAAATAATTTTAGTTTAAAATGGCAAAAATCAAAAAATTCGATAGATTCCCGATTTGGTCGCAGAGTCCTCGTGTATTAGAGAAATTGGCATTTACCGAGAACACAACGGATGTCACGACAGAGCAAGACAACATCAGGAAACTCGACACGAGCAGTAAGACCGACAGGACAGGTGCCTCGCTGCTGTAATATTTTAGTGTCGCGAGTCCAAAAAATTGTCGTCCCACGCTTTAATCGCTTTCGTGTTAAAAAGTCAGACCTGTTCCTTCCAACAGCTTCTTCTTATCAAGTGCAAACCTTTCTGAGACTATGACGGCAGGCAGCGGTGGTTCCAAGAGCCCCTTGGAATTTCTAGGAAATTAATTGGTGGGGGATGCAATGAATTTTTAAGAAGATCCCGCCAAATGTCAAAGGAATCATATGCAAACGGTTTAGAAGAAATCTGTAGATTTGATTTTTAAAAAATTTTCACAATTGACAAATGTAGCCTATAAAAGCCATTTTAGTCTGGCTGTACAAAGACATAGAGCAAAATCGAGTTTTCTATTTGCTGGAAGCGAATTTGTCGATGACATTGTCTATGGATATGTCCATATCTTGGTGAATATACATCAAGGCTAATCCGTGTAGACGATCATCTTCCATCGAAGACGCATTTTTGGTGGATCGGTGAGGGGGATGCATCCCCAGTCATCCCCCCACGTGGAACCGCCCCTGACTGCAGGAGATAAATTTGATTCTCTGTTTCGCGTCCGAAACACGAAATGCAAAACCAAGACCCGCTGTAGACTATGGAGAAGCAGGGAAGAACACAATGACCAAGCACAAAAACCAAGCTCCGATTCGGTTATTGCTAGTCGAGCGGAAATGCTTAGAGACACAGGCCGGATCGAGTCGACTATAGATCTTTTTTCTCAATACAGGCAAAACAACACAATCGACTGATCTATGTCTCTTTCCCCCGATCGGGTTAACCCTGTATAAAGCTTCGACGCAATAGAAGCGCTTCTCGGGTATAAAGTTGGTTATACGTCCCGTTCATTCGTGTTCAGACCATCACATAATGACGTTAAAATTCTCTGTCTCTCTTTGTCCTTCTGTCTGTCTGCCTCTGCCTTTTCTATGTCTCTCTGTCTTTCTGTATGTTTCTGTCTCCTCTCTCTCTCTCTCTCTCTCTCTCTCTCTCTCTCTCTCTCTCTCTCTCTCTGTTATCTCTCTATATGTCTATCACTCAGTCACTCTACATACCAGTCTGTCACTCTCTCTACCTGTCTACCTGTTTCTGCATGCTTGTTTTTGCCTGCCAGTATGTCTGTCTATCTGTCTATCGATCACTCTTTCTGTCTTCATCTCTGTTTGTCTCTGTCTGTCTGTCTATCTCCGTGTGCCTATTTGTCTATTTGTCTATCGATCACTGTCTTCATCTCTGTCTGTCTCTATCTATACTTGTCTCTGCCTGTCTGTCTGTCTGTCTGTCTGTCTCTGTACGCTCTCTGTTTCTGTCTGTCTGTCTGTCTGTCTCTGGCACAATTGACAGCGGCTATGTTAAACGTTTGACAGGCACTAAGGCTATTTGTTCAGCGTTGAACTCGCGATCATTGAAGACGGTTGGCTTGCCTTGTAGTCAGCGTATTTGTCCGTCCGTCTGTCTGTCTGTCTGTCTGTCTGTCTGTCTGTCCCTCGATCGCCTATTGATCAGCGATTCTTAGATACTGAGGCTGCCACGCACCGACAACAGCAGAATGGATCTCTGCCACGATATCTACCATTTAGTTCTCCACTTTTAGATTTCGGATTACATAGTGACACGGTAACGGTTACCGCGGGAAATACGCGGTAACCGCGGTAATTACCGCGGTAATGGGGACAATTTTGGCCAAGAAGTGCGGTACTGCCGCGGTAACGGGTACTTGCCACGCGGTAATGACGCGGGAACAGGGACATTTACTACGGTAATACCGCGGTAATGGTATCGATATTAATATTATCAAGTTGATGATGATAATAATAATATTGATGACGGTGTGCAGGCTTTCTTGTTTTTCTGCATGGAGAGCATTTAGTAACCCAGTAGGCTAATCGTTAAGTAGTCATGGGTGCAATTAATACAGGGCCCTACAGTAGACCAGCCGAATGACTTAGCAATCTGCCAGGAAATACTGCCTTGTACTTCCTTTTCCTGTGTCGCTTTTAACTTCTATTGTTATTGGGTACATGGCTTGTTATTTTTCATCACTCGAAGTTAAAAATGGAAAAAGTGCATCGATAAATTGATTAAAAGTAAAAGTGAGTGAATATCCTTTTAAGCGTACAATTGAATGAGGTGTGGCCACACTACGAGAAGGTTGTACAATGGAGTGTTGATGCTTTTGTTAATCTTTTTTGTTCGCGGACTTAACACTTTAATTATCTTACCATTTAACAGTCGAAAACATGACGCCATAATTTTGAGGCAAAAACGAAGTAATATATAACGATAAGTGTTTTTGTTAACGTATGTTAACGGCTTACTGCATACGGGGACAATGAGGGGACGGTAAAGGCTGGTGCAGGGATGGGGAGGGATGGGAACAAATGCTGCGGAGATGGGGTGGGGACGGGGAGAAGCGATGCGGGGACGGGGTGGGAACGGGGAGAAATGTTTGGGCGCGGGGTGGGAATGGGGATAAAAAGTTGTCCCCGTGTCACTCTCTATTTCGGATTCTTCTTCGTTTCTACGTCGACTTTCCCGATTGTCTTGACAGCTTCGAATCTTCCGTCGTTTCCGTGAAACCTTGATCTGCAATTCTGCATGAGAGAGAGAAAGAGAAAGGAAGAGAGACAGAGAAAAGGAGAAAGAGAAAAGGAGAGAGAAAGGAGAGAGAAAGAGAACGGAGAGAGAAAGGGAGAGAGAGAAGAGACAGAGAGAGAGAGGGGAAAAGAGAAGAGAGAGAGAAAGGGAGAGGAAGAAGAGATAGGGAGAGGGAGAGAAAGAGGGAAAGAGGGAGAAAGAGAAGACGGTAGAGGGAACACATTTTCGTCTTAGCAGCCGATGTCAAGTAGAGTGAAGGCGCTAATCCTTCTTGGAAAAGAGCCTCCGTCATACATGGCGGTGATAAGCGTCTTAGACCGACCGTTCTTTACAAACCGACACTTCTTCTTGGCATTCATTAGTGTCACTCCTGAATGAATAAGGTCATTCCTTTGTCGGAGTCAATTTTTTGAAAGGTAGTTGTATCGAACCCCTTTCCACCCCGTCCTAAAAGTTTCAACCGCAAGAAGGTCAATCGCAGCGCTGAAACCAAAACGTTGGACCTTCAAAAGGCTGGCAGGCGAATCGCCGGTGCTATGACCAAATATCCGCGGACAAATTGTCACGGACAAAATGTCATTTTGTCCGCGGATATTTTGTCCGACCACGGAATCGCCATTGCGCGCTGCAGCGAAGAGGTGTAAAGTGCCAGCCTCCCGTGGGCGCAAACACCACCCATATCCTTATGTCTTAACATGGTTATTTTTACTAGAGGTCGTGTCCTTAATGCTGTTTTGGCTAAAATAAGGCTTAAAATGTGATCATTAGTTCTCTGTGCTTTTTGCATCTTTAACGTCCTAAAAAGTCAAAGAAGCAAAGAAGGTCATATTTTGTGCTTCTTTGACGTCCTTAAAAATCTGACAAGTTAAAGTGTTTTGTTTTGAGAAATTAGGACATGACCGTTTTATTTCTGACCAGGTTTGCACCTCTGCAGCCTCCACTCCACATTCGAGCGAAGGCCATCCGTGTGATTCGTGCAATAACGGATGAAAAGTCTTATCTAGAGTATGATGAGTCTAGACCAGCGGTTCTCAACCTTTATAGTGCCGCGACCCTTTTAATTCAATTCCCATGATGTGGCGACCCCCAACCAGGCCCGCCGAGAGAAATTCGGGCCCCTGCAGAATAAAATTTCTTGACGACCTTTTTTTCTTTTTTGCTTGTCAGCCTTTTTACATGTTAAAATGAGTAAATTTTGCACAATAACAATAAAAGAGACAACCCTATATTTCTGAAGGTCTCCGGCGACCCCCTGGCAAATCGTCATTCGACCCCCTTGGGGGTCGCGACCCACAGGTTGAGAACCGCTGGTCTAGACAATAACTTAACTAGAATCATCGTACCCCTAGATATATATAATCGGAAGAGTGAATAGAAGCCGCTAGATTTTTTCTAATTATTATTATTTTGTGCAGTAGACTGTGACATGAGAAACGACGATTTTGCTTATAACATTACTATTAGGCCTACTATTACTACTACTAATTACTACTACTACTACTACTACTACTACTACTACTACTACTACTACTACTACTATTACTATTACTACTACTACTACTACTACTACTGCTACTACTACTACTACTACTACTACTACTACTACTACTACTACTACTACTACTACTACTACTGGTTATGGCCGTATTTAACTGGTGTAAATAGGAAGAGAACATGCCTATTTATTCCGAAAATGCAAAAAATATCGAAAATTTTGGCTGTCATCGAATTGTCTCGCTTCTAGCTTCTGATGACCATTCGCCTAAGCCTCGCACAATATTAAATGGCGCTACAGAAGTTCTGTTAACAAAATCAAACGAAAATCGATCTAACATAATATCACCGATATCACCGGACGATCTCAAAATGCTTATTGATAGTCATTCGAATATAGAACTCGGTAACATTATGTCAAGGTGTTGTTGGTACAAAGTAATCGGAAAACAGCAAGCAGTGCAGTACGGATAAAATTAGGACAAGAACTTATATTATATCGAGCAATTCAGAGTCACTATCAAGATATCACACAACAAAGATCTTATTAAGCCACTCTAAAACCAGTTTCTTACCATAATCACCATCATCATCATCATCATCATCACCATCGACATTAGTAGTAGTAGTAGTAGTAGTAGTAGTAGTAGTAGTAGTAGTAGTAGTAGTAGTAGTAGTAGTAGTAGTAGTAGTAGTAGTAGTAGCAGCAGCAGCAGCAACAGTAGTAATTAGTAGTAGTAATAGTAGCAGTAGTAATTAGTAGTAGTAATAGTAATAGTAATGTTATTTTTGTTATTGCCATTATTACTGCTGTGTTTCTAAAAATTCAACGCTTCGTTTTGTAGTACTTTGCTTTGGCTACAACTACTGCGAATGTCGATGAGAAGACCCAACGACGCTACGCATCCTCCCTCCATTTCATCGCGATGGCATCGCTCGGAGGCGGCGGCGGCTGCCTAGGCGGCTGCAGAGACAGAGGGAAGATCGATCGACTGCGTCCTTTCCTTTCTTCCCCCCCCCCCCACAGCGCCAGTCGCCGTCGTCTGTTTCGCTTTCTTCGGTCTGAATTGCGGGAAACGTGTGAGACCGCAAAATCTTTGAAAGACCTCGCAGACAATACACTGCTTTGTTATATGGCAGAGAAAAGACGTGTCGTCATTATCATGTCTCCTGACAGTCAGTGTCCTAAATCCAAATGAAAATCTAAATCTGAATCTGAATCTAGGCTAAATCTACAATTAGTACAGCGCCTTGAAATAATGCGCTAGTCGTAAAGCTCTACTCAGATTACATAATTCTGTCTGTCTCTGTTTCCCACACTTATTGATCTGTAGAGTTTCTCTGGTCTTTTGGGGGTACCACCGATTAATAATAATAATAATAATAATAATAATAATAATGATGATGATGATGAAGATGATGGTGATAATGATGATGATGATGATGATGATGATGATGATGAAGTTGATGATGATGATAATGTTAATAATACTATTATTATTACAACAGCAACAACTACTACACTACTACTACTACTGTAGTAGTAGTAGGAGCAGTAGCAGTAGTAACAGCAGTACTACTACTACACTACTAATACTATTACTGCTACTGCTATAGTAGTAGTAGTAGTAGTAGTATTAGTAGTAGTAGTAGTAGTAGTAGTAGTAGCAGTAGTAGTAGTAATAGTAGTAGAAGTAGAAGTAGTTGTAATAGTAGTAGATGTAAAAGTAGTAGAAGTAGCAGTGTTAGTAGTAGTAGTAAAATTATAGTAGTAGTAGTAATGTTAGTAGTATAGTAATATTAGTAGTAGTAGAAGTATTAGTTGTAGAAGTAGTAGTACTAGTAATGATAGTATTTGTAGTAGTAGAAGTAGTAGTAGCAGTAGTTGTTGCAATAGTAGTACTAGTAATAGTAGTAGTAGTAGTAGTAGTAGTATTAGTAGTAGCATTAGTAGTAGTAGTAGTAGTAGTAGTAGTAGTAGTAGTAGTAGTAGTAGTAGTAGTAGTAGTAGCAGGAGTAACAGTAGCAAAAGCCGGTGGATATGTGAGTGTCTGGGGATCGAATCGTGGTCGACGTCTGTTCTTCGAAGCGTTGATGCTCTTCTGAATGATTCACCGTGATAAACCAAAATATTGGGTTTAAAACTTTGAGATGGAGGACAAAAGTAAATCCTACAGGAGTTTCACGATTTCGCGTGTCAGTCCTCGTCTAACGTCAGCATGAACGTCACTCTTCGGTCCAGCTTGTCATTTTCGGAAGCTTTTCTCAACTGGCACTCTTCACGCTCGGTCTCCTCAAGTCTAACTCAAGTTCATTCGCGCTTTTATTGACGACATTGACAAGACAATTATTAAAGCCTAAATTAAGTGCGATTAGTCAGAGGCTGATTCAGGAATTCATTGTGGAATAGGCTCTTTGTGTTGCCTGCTCCATTCTCCCTTGTCCAATGTCCAGCTCTTCCTTTTGAACATGCTGCTAGAACAGGGTGCGATTTGTGACCTGGAGCAGTGGGGGGAAATATGACGAGCTTGGGGGATGTAGTTGTTGGGAAATGTAGCAGTGGGGGATGTAGTGCTGGGGGTATGTAGCAGTAGTTGGGATGCAGTTGGGCAGTGGGGGAAGATCTCCCCTTCCCCCTACAAATCGCGCCCTGTGCTAGAATGTTTGAAATGGAAGAAAAAAACGACAGTGCCTATTTTACATTACACTTTGAAAGTGGACATTCTATGTATTACAACATACAGTAGGCCTACTTTAATGCGGAGGATAATAATTCATATCACCATTGGATATATGTGGTATTGTATAGCGCTCTTGTTTTTGGTAATTCAGCCATGCTTATTGCGCTATATAAATGTATAATACATAATATACAGTATATATACACATAATATTTTTTGCGCTATATAAATTATCGAGATAATAATAATAATAATAATGTGGTCAATTCACAATATTGAAGTCTGTTTTCATAGCTTAAATTATTCTCCATTGATCACCTATGTCATATATGTCATCATCTAATGATGATGATGATGATGATGATGATGATGATGATGATACTACTACTACTACTACTACTACTACTACTACTACTACTACTACTACTACTATAATAATAATAATAATAATAATAATAATAATAATAATAATATCGCTGCTCTTTGAAAGAACTGCGCACGTTAAATGGGTGCAGGTCCTGAGAAGAGTTTGGTGTTGAATGAACAGACATGTTTTGCCACAAAAGTAATGACAAACGACACCGTTCGTGACGTGATTAATCCGTGCCAAGAGATGGATGTCCTCTCGTTTCTACCAGACGGAATACTGTCAAATGAGCGTTTCTTTCAACCTAGCAGTAACGGCATTGGCTTGTACGACGCTTAAACTACAGTAAGTCCATTAATATATAGATGACAGCTAGCTAGATAGATAGATGGATGGACAGACAGGCAGACAGACAAACAGACAGGCAGACTGACTGACAGACAGGCAACCAATAAGGCTGACTGACTGAATGACTAACTGACTGACCCAACAGACAGACAAACCGACCCAACATACAGACAGAGAGACAGAAAGACAGACAGACAGATAGACAGACAAATAAAGGGATATGTCATAATTATATGCCTACGTGTGTCCTTGTACGCATGTCTGTTTGTGTGTGTAACTGATTTTCCATGCATTGTCAACCATAGCACGACCAGCGTTCTTTTGTTGTTCGGCGCTCTTCACGAATCCGTGCATCAATGCGAGGATGTAGCGGCGTTCGTATGCGCAAGTTCCCGTTGGGTGGGGCAAAGGGGGTCGACGCGGAACACGCAGCAGCAGAAGCGTTAAGTGCAGAAGCAAAAGTGCAAAAAATTAAAGGGCGAAGCAGAGACTGGTTGGACGGATGCGCCGCCGAGAAGTGGAAAGGAGAAGGATCATTCTGAGCCGCCGTAACACCTGAACACACTTAGAGAGCTTGGCTATAATCTTCTTCCAGTTCCAGAATGCCACTTCCACTCTTTCCTATGAGCTTTCACTTCTCCAGCATTTCACTTCTCCAGTTTGGCAGTGTTTATTCATTCTAGCCACTTTGACATTGGGGGGATTTTGAAATGTTTGGGGGGACAAGGTCTGGGTCTCCACACTTTTGGGGGGAAATTTCTATTCCCCAGCCAACATATAAAACATTTTGGGGAATTTTAAAACTTTAGGGGGGAAATTCCCTCCCCCCAGAGAAGGCCTAGAGTAAACACTGCCAGTTTGGTCTTCTCTTACTGTATGCCTTTATATGCGAATTACACCAATATTCCGTTGGTTGTCTAAATTATATTCTTCATAAACAATAACAATAAGCAGCTTTATTCAGTTTCAATCAATCTATCAGTCAGCCAATCAATCAATCAGCCAATCAATCTGTCAACCATGAAATCAATCAACACAATCAACTCATGTTCATCAGTCAGTCATGAAATCAATCAAATCAATCAGTCTATGCCTATCAGTCAGTCAATCAATCAATCAAATCAATCAGACCAAGTCAGTCAATCAAAATCAGTCTGTCAGTCAATATATAATAGGTCAGCCAATCAGTCAGCCAGGCTCGTGTTTATCCTGGATTTACTGCCGCAAAGCAACTCAACGTCGTCGCCTGTAGATTTCCTTCTTATCA
Organism: Metaphire vulgaris; assembly: GCA_018105865.1. Lineage (NCBI taxonomy): Eukaryota > Metazoa > Annelida > Clitellata > Crassiclitellata > Megascolecidae > Metaphire > Metaphire vulgaris. Next base: position 11,025,892 of record CM030849.1, read on the forward strand.
ATTGGACAGCCTGAACGGATATCTAGCCGATAGATTCAGAGGAGGCGGGTCCACAGGGTGACCCGAGGGTCAGTGCCCCTATTTAAGGTCTGCACCAGAGGACCCATACTGTAGCGCACTCGTTCTAAGCGACTAGTCTAGTCCAGGTTCAGTAACGGTTCCACGTGGGGGATGAGTGAGGATGCATCCTCCCACCGGACTTTTAGACTTACTTTTTTTGCTTGTGAAACCTACTTTTAGGTAATAGCAAAGCCTAGTAAAACCAGGGCTTTTTGTGTCGGAGCGAGGTGAAGCGGCGCTCCGGAAAATCGGGGCCGCGTTCCGGAAAATCCGAAGACTTTAAAAAAAATTAAATTATTAAATAGAAAAGTGTACATTGTTGTATTGTATTGCTTAAAATCATTATATATATATGTATATACGTGACTACGTCGTGTTGACAAGTGACTTCCAACTGTTGCGCTCCGAAAAATATTTTTTTTACAAAAAAAGCCCAGAGTGAAACTAACCGGGGATGACATTTTTTTTGCTTGTCAACCTATTTTTAGGTAAAAAATATAGTAAAATGAGGGATAAAATTTCCTTTTTCAGCCTTTTTCGGCAAATTTTAGTGATTTTTTCCCTCCTATTTTCACCCCCCCCCCTTCACCAACTTTCTATGAATTCATTCATCCCCTACCAAGAAATCCTGGAACCGCCACTGTCCAGGTTTATGAAAAATAGTTGGGCCCCTTGCTTAGAAGTTACCACCCGAACGCCCCCTGCCCACTAGCTAAATCCTGGAGCCGCCACTGGATGGATTCCTAGGTATATAAATGTTACGGTAAAGCTTAGACTTTTGCCATGAACCTTAACGGTCAGATCAATTTGTTTTATGCTCTGATTCGCTTTTGTGTTTTGAGGCGGCGGATATCAGTAGCTTCGATCTCCTTTCTAGAATATAATCTTGTCTGTGGAACAAAGATTTATTAAGGCCCTGACCCCATTCTGATAGCCTTCAGTCGATCTATTGAGCAGCGAAACTTGAAATTGGATGATGGCTTAGGAATTTTCTAAGCAAAGTTTTGCCGAAATATTTTGAAAACGATAAGAAATATGAACGATTTTATTATCAAGTAAATAAAGGAATTTTAATGAATGAAATAACAAAGAATTTGAATAATTAGTTGATTAACTAATGTTTTGACAGGGAGAATAATAATAACTGACGGAACTTATGAATTAATTAATACTAATAAATAATATGAATATTTGGCATTATTTAATATCAATGCGAAAATCAAATAATTAATTCTAATTAAAAGTAGCAATTATAATATCAATATTATTATTAGTGAATGAACATAATGAAGTGAAAATGGATTAATGCGTAAATAACATGGCAGGGTTATTCTGCGGATCAATCTAGGGTGAAGGCGAGTCCGCCTATGTGAAAGAAAAGAACAATGACAGAGGAGAGAAGCGACCGATAGAGAAATCAATATTAACTCCAAGAAGCAAGAAGACTCACGTGTACGAATCATTAAAGAGGAAATTTAATATCCAGATCAGTGGCGTAGCGTGCACTTTGGCCGCCTCTGGCTCATGGCTAATCCGCCGCCCCAGATTCATTCACATCAGAGGTGGATCTAGGGTGTTTGTCGCCAGAGGCGTAGAGCGTCGTGCACTCGTGCCGCCCATGTGACCCATGTCGCCGTTTCCCCAAAAATTAAAATTTTAAATTTGCCGCCCCTTCTAAAATTTCCCGTCTTCACTGAAAATCCCCTGACAAGCAGAAAAAGGTCGTCGCTTCCTAAATTTGCCGCCCCCCATCATGCATGTGTGCCGCCCATGGCTAAAGCCACAACAGCCATTGGCAAGCTACGCCTCCGTTCCAGAGTTAAAGGCGCGACGCGACTTTTGTCCCCGGAATTTGGTGTAATACTAAGAGGAGTGGAAGCAAAGATTTTGAGAAATGGAAATTTTTCCAGAGTGCTGACGGTTATTTTCAGGCAACATTGACAAGAATTGCCGGTGGCAAACCCGGATGAGAAAGGAGGAGCCATTGTCTTTTAGGGGACGCGTCTTAAAACAGAAAGAATAAAGAAAAAGTTTATTTCAATTTCAAGCACAAACACACACAAAATGAACAGGTAAAACACAAGTATGATTTTCTATATACATCATTAGATCATAAACAGCAAGAATTCGCTGAAAATGTTAAGGCATACATGTACAAGTGACAATTTTAAGATACTTTGATAACTTTCACACAAAAATTAGTTACTTAGCTTCAGAATAAAAATTAAGAATTGTCAAAAAGTGGAAAACTTTCTTAACTACCTATACCATAATACTTATTATGCAGATCTAAGAGTGTCTAGACTTCAAAGATATATTTTCCATAAGTACAATGAAAATCTAATAATAACCTAATTACTGTCAATTATTGTCAGTTTAATCATGGTGTATATTAATGTATTTGATAACAGATACAATAAATAGATGCAATACACACCTAAGATGTGTACTTCAGAAATGTATGCGACTAGACATGTAAGTAAGTAAGTAAGCAAAATCACGTCAAATTTTATAGCGCTTTCAAAAGCAGCACCGAAGTAATCGCTCCTTATTCCTAGGGACTCAATCTTACCATGAAGTAGTTATAGCCAAAGGTTGGGTTATCCACGCCGGGTCAATTAATATAAAGGGTCAGTGGTTGGGACGTTACAGCTTTTGAGGAAATGATTTTTTTGAAGAGAAATGACTTGAGTTTAGAGAGAAAAACTTGAGGAGATGTTGCTTCGTTTACTCCAATCCAAAGCTTGTTCTTATTATTTACTGCTTTTATTATTGTTAATACCTTATGTCAGGAGCAAGGGCACACTACTCTTCAATGAAACAACAACCTTAGTAAAAAAAGCTTGGGTAATAAATAACATTGTCGGTTCAGAGGCTCGATAATCCATTCTCGATAATCAAATTCTGCATTCTAGGTAAGATTTAAGCGTCAGAGATCTCCATGGGTTGGGTTAACCCATGGATTAGATTGTGTTGGGTTGGGTTGAATTGGGATGGTTGGGCCAGACTTCTCCATAATAATGGCGGGTTCAGTCACAAAATAAGTCATGGTTAAGAAATTGTAATATATTACGGTGGGTTGGGTTGGGTTTGGTGACCATATTGCTTTCGTGGGTTGGGCCTAAATCATAATGGGTTAGGTTGGGTTGGGGCTTTTAAAAATGAAAACATGTCCATGTCTGCGTCGTTTTGCTCTTATAACGAAGTATAACAGAATTCTTGTTTTCAATTCTCAGGCTTTTTGACCTACTTTTTATTTTCGGAATTTCCCTAGATCTTCCATTAAATCAAATTAATTCTCTGGAAATTATTTTGCTGGAGGTCCCATGGTTCGTCTGGGGGCCAAGAACACTCAGGGCCTCGGCTCGCTCCGAAATCCGATTGGAATGCTAACGACCGCCCCGTAAGAGATTGCGTCGACGATCGTCTTTTTACAAGGGTCGTTGACCTCAGAAACTATTTTACCCTTCTGCCCGGCGACATTTCGCAGTCGAGAGCGAAGGTCAAATGTCAGAGGTTAATTGCCTAAGCCCTCCCCCCCCAGTCGGCAGAGATAACGTATTCCGTACGCTTCGATTGCTGACCTCGGCTGGCGATCGAGTCTCGGCAGCACACACATACGTGATACTCGGCACGGACACCATGGCGTGCTATAGAGTATAGACGACGTTATAGACGGTTGCGTTTGTGATAATATCCACGTCGCGACTCCAACGCTCGCTCGCTCGCTGCGATACCAATTGAATCAATCATGCTTGCAGGTATTACTTCTACTGCGATGATGATGATTATGACGTCCTGCCTTGTAATTACGGTAGCTCCCTTTCGAGGTGAATTATCGGAGAAATTCGGCTGAGGTGTTCGTAAACCATCTTCAAGATCTGGCTGACTATGACTGAAATCACGGTAACTATACCGTGTGATCGTTTCCGCGAAAATTGCGGTCATTTGTTACAACAACAACAGCAACTGCATGCCATATCAGTGGTTCTTTAACTGGGGTCCGCGGTCTCATAGGGGTCCGCCAAGCGGTTTCAGAGGGACCGTAAAAGGATTATTTTTTCAAGATATCTTGCCAAAACCTCAAAACACAAGACACGCGGATGACTCTAAGGGTTCCGATTCAATTGGAATTTAAATTTTATAGTTAAAATATGAAATTTTCTGATGAAATAATTGATGGACAAAACAAATAGCCTATGTGTTAATTACAGTTAATTGAAAAATTTTTATAAATTGTATAGTTGTACAATCATAATTATTAATTTTTTTTTAAAAATTGCATTTGTATCCAGAATATTTGAACTTGTTTGTAACGCGGTTTTGGACAGAGAATGTTTCTCTTCTCCTGCTTCTCCCTTTAGTATCCTAATCCTTTAACGTCAATTTTAACATATCAAATATTTAACTTATCAAATATCGAAATATTACATATTTTAGCATTTGTCTTTACAACTTGTTTCCTGTATTGAATTGTGATATTGACGATCTTTGGTTCTGACTTTGATACTAATAAACAGATTGATTGATAAGGTCCACGAGTCATCAAAAAATTTCTAAGGGACCACCACGCAAGAAATCCGAAAAAGTTTGAAAACCGCTGGTCTATATGTAGAAAAGTCTATCCATTGCGTGTGCAAACGTGCGCGTGTGTGTGTGCATGTGTGTGTTTGTGGGCACAATCGTTTGCAACTACGCGTCTATCTATCTATCTATCTATCTATCTATCTATCTATCTATCTATCTATCTATCTATCTATCTATCTATCTATCTATCTATCTATCTATCTATCTATCTATCTATCTATCTATCTATCTATCTATCTATCTATCTATCTATCTATCTATCTATCTATCTATCTATCTATCTATCTATCTATCTATCTATCTATCTATCTATCTATCTATCTATCTATCTATCTATCTATCTATCTATCTATCTATCTATCTATCTATCTATCTATCTATCTATCTATCTATCTATCTATCTATCTATCTATCTATCTATCTATCTATCTATCTTTCTATCTTTCTATCTATCTATCTATCTATCTATCTATCTATCTATCTATCTATCTATCTATCTATCTATCTATCTATCTATCTATCTATCTATCTATCTATCTATCTATCTATCTATCTATCTATCTATCTATCTATCTATCTATCTATCTATATCTATCTATCTATCTATCTATCTATCTATCTATCTATCTATCTATCTATCTATCTATCTATCTATCTATCTATCTATCTATCTATCTATCTATCTATCTATCTATCTATCTATCTATCTATCTATCTATCTATCTATCTATCTATCTATCTATCTATCTATCTATCTATCTATCTATCTATCTATCTATCTATCTATCTATCTATCTATCTATCTATCTATCTATCTATCTATCTATCTATCTATCTATCTATCTATCTATCTATCTATCTATCTATACATGACAATCTATAGAGCGCCGTAAACATGACGAAGGCCAAAAACAAAAGCGCTTTACAGTCAGAAAGCTACATTATACATACACAGCCTACACTAGTGCTACATTAAAAGCTACATTATACATACACAGCGTCTACACTGGTGTATGTGGACAAGACTACCCGGGACCTACAGTAGATGAACTGGAGCATGGTATCTATCGCATGGTCTACAACGATTTCTCTTCTTCCAGATTTTCCGATACCGTTCTATATTTTCCAAATCCACTTCGTCCTTACTTCTCCACCGTCACACGACCACCTGATTTAACTGATTCATTCTTTCAAGTGTTTTCTTTCGCTCGGATCACCGGTCACGCCCTGTTCCACTTGACACGCTTAAGGTGGTGCCAAGGTGTGTAGTTGTAAGTAAATTACTCACCACCTCACGTGACCAAAGCACAAGTCGGCTTTTGAGAAAACTAGATAATATAGTGCTCTGTAAAAGCACGGTGTATATCCAACATCAGAAATATTATGTCGTCACTGTAGCAACAATGAATTCAATCCATCTTCCCGCCTCCGTCTTATCCGTTTAAAATCGCGTTACTTTGCATTTTAAAACGCGCGATCACTCATAGACAGTGTTTATTCTAGCCACCTTGACATTGGGGGGAGTTTGAAATGTTTGGGGGACAAGATTTGTCTCTCCACGCTTTGGGGGGGATTTCCATCCTCCAAGCCAACATATACAAATTTTTGGGAGGAATTTTAAAACTGGGGGGAGAATTCCCCCCACCCCACCCAAAAAAACAGGCCTAGAATAAACACTGACTCATATGAGAGTGCTTCTCACCGCAGTCTAAACTTCATTATTGCTTAGACATCTACCAAGATATAGTGTTCAACTTTTATAAGTTTAAAATCTTCGTTACTTCTTTCCTTCTCAAAAGAGGATTTAAAGGTTTCAATAACTGGGCGGGCAGTTAGCAAAACTGTCACCCGTTTGACCGACCGGATACCTTGGATCTGACCTGGATCTTTAACGATTTGGATTTCTCGAGGGCAGCATATGACTAGTTTCCAATTTCAGTTGTATTATTTCTGCTCTAATCTATTATATCTTACGCATATGATATTCCTTTGTTCTTCCGTTATTAACTTTACTTTTTCAACAACTTCATGTCGCAAAGCTCGTCTGTATGTCTCTCTCTTTCCCTCTCTTACTTTCCCTATATGTCTCGCTCTCTCTGTCTCTACCTCTTTCTCTTTCCCTTCCCATCGCTGTCTCTCTTTCTCTCCGTCTCTGCCACTGTATCTCTGTCTGTTTCTCTGACTCTATCTGTCTGTCTCTCTTTGTTCTCTCCTTCTCACTCTCTGTCTCTGTCTCTGCCTCTGTATGTCTGTCTCTCTCTGTTCTCTCCTTCTCACTCTCTGTCTCTGTCTCTGCCTCTGTCTGTCTGTCTCTCTCTGTTCTCTCCTTCTCACTCTCTGTCTCTGTCTCTGTCTCTGCCTCTGTCTGTCTGTCTCTCTCTGTTCTCTCCTTCTCACTCTCTGTCTCTGTCTCTGTCTCTGCCTCTGTCTGTCTGTCTCTCTCTGTTCTCTCCTTCTCACTCTCTCTCTGTGTCTGTCTCTGTCTCTGTCTGTCTGTCTCTCTCTGTTCTCTCCTTCTCACTCTCTGTCTCTGTCTCTGTCTCTGTCTCTGTCTCTGTCTCTGTCTCTGCCTCTGTCTGTCTGTCTCAGGTCCTAACTTCTAATGCTGACTGCTCCTTCCTCTGTCAATGTCGTCAACAGTGAGCGCTTTTAGGCCTACCTTTGCTAGAGTGACCATTTATCGTCGATGTAATCCACGCACCCCCTCCACTCTTGAAGCCTGACCCTCGACGACACTATCGCTACTCTGCGGTTCGGGCGTCCTATTGTGGCCCCTTCCCTCCCTCCGTTCGTTCGTCTGTTAGTTTCGTAGATTGACTACAACTGCGCCCTCTCGGCGAATATTGATCTCATAACTAAACGTCTGTCGCGCAATAAACGCTCTTCTTGCGTCTTTCTCCCAAGCGCACAGATAGCTATATAATTAACTTAATCAAGCAAATAATCAAAATAATAGGCGACGACCCTTTTTGCTTGTCAGGATTTTTCGAAGCTGGGATTGGTAATAACCCCATCCCTTCGGGAAAACCTGGCTACGCCTCCCCAGTGTTTAATCTAGGCTGTTTCCAGGGGGAAATTGCCCTTTTCCCCTCCGGAAATTTCAAATTCTCCCGGAAATTTTGGAATACTACATGGACTAACAGCGGCCCCTAGCAGAATTCCCCCCGGCTTTTTCAGTTTCCCCCCGGCTTTTTCAGTTTCCCCCCGGAGTCCAGGAGTCTAGATTAAACACTGCGCCTCCCCAACCTCAACCACCCACCCACCCCATTTCGGCACTGAGACAAATTTTTGCATTGAACTATGTCTCTTCCCATCTTAACTTTCAGCAAAGTTAATCCCCCTCCCGCAAAGACCTGGAATCTGGATAAAGCATTGGGTAAAATGCAACAGAATAGAATGGAAAAGGTCGATTAGAACATAACACGCATGCAAGTAAGTGAGTAAAATCTCGTGAATGTTTATAGCGCTTTTAAAGCAGGTAACGCATGGAGGCCGCTTAATCTACAGTTGAAATAGCCGAAGTTTAGTGGTCAGCTAGGTAAGGTCAATTCCAGAGATCAGTCAGAGTGACAGTGGGAAAGCAGCAAGGTAGAATATGAAAAAAACAGAAATAGACGTGATTTAGGCTAATTCTAGATTTGACGGTATTAAGAATTTTACTGTTGGACAACATCGTTTCACGTACAGGAAAGGAACAAGATAGAGTTAGATGGAACAGACCAAGACAGAATAGAATATAATGAAATAGACCAGAAGAAGAAGAATCTCCTTGTATTTGTACCAAGGAAAAGTTAACGCACTGTGTCCATGTACTGTACAGTGCATTATGCACTATCTATTCGAGAAATCAAAGCAGTTTCTTCTATCGCGATACAATCAATCCGATGCTAATGCGTGAACTGGCGATAAAATGTAAATGATTCTAATGAAAGCGCAAAAAGGTGACCTAATTTTGACCTATAAAACTGTATCCAGGCTGTAGGCCTACTCAGAGATGGACATGGGTTGGGTTAACCCATGGGTTGGGTTGGGTTGGATTGGGTTGGGTCATAAATTTAGGCAGTTGTGGTGGGTTGGGTTGGGTTGCAAAACGCTGATTTGCACGTGGCACAGTGCACACACCATACGTTGGTTATAAAAAAAATGGTTATCGTTTGCCGCATTTTCATGTAACAAATTGCCGCCGAACTGTCGCTGGCAATACTGGCTTATGACGGCTCTTAGTTAAGCGATTGGCGGGTGGGGGTTTATATTCAGGACTGTCTTGAGCCCCTGGTTCTATTGTTCCAAACACAGTTGTTCCTATATAATAAAGCATTAAAGGCATAAGTCTATCTCCTTTGATACATAAAACCCCCCTCGCCGTTGTGGCCGTTGCTTTATCGATATTGTGCAGCGTCATATGCCTATAGGTAAATGTTCATCCGCAGCCACGAGATATTTGCATAAGACCGGTGGAAGTAAATAATTCAAGGCATTGGAATTGAGAGTCGAAATTGATGAAAGAAGGAAGTAACTTTCTTTGAACCATCCACTGTAAATCAATCTTAATCCCCTTATTGACTCCAATAGCATTTATGAGCTACTGCGTGGGAGTGCGTGCGAACTTGCTAAGCAAATGCTATAATGGCTCTAGGGTTCCTTATTCGCTAGTCGTTCAACATTTGAAGCTGAATTTTAGATAGTATAAGTACAAATTATAACACGGACGTCTACCTTCCCTTGCACGCCAATGATAATTATAATGGCGGAAAACATAGGCCCTACAGCGACATATGAGAGGTAATTTTTTTAAATGATTTGTATGCAGTAATTGACAAATTGTTGTTTAGCAATAAATTTGCTGAATATGTTTACTTGAAGCTTGAATGGGTTGGATTGGGTTGGGTGAATACTTGCAATTGCCGGCATGGGTTGGGTTGGGTTGGGTTGGAGATGTGATGAGTCGGGTTGGGTTGGGTTCTAAAAAATGGACCCATGTCCATCTCTGGGCCTACTGCCTAAGTATGTCAACTCATAAAGAGATCAATTCTACTTTCTCTTCAGTGTTTCGACTAACAGGAGGAAAGCTGGAATACATGCAAATTCTGGGCAAATTTGGGCAGATATAATTATAATGTATATATATGTTTTTTTAAAAATAATATATAATATATATGAGAGAGACAGACCGGGACAGGCAGAGCGACAGAGAGATACAGTTACACAGAGAGAGACAGAGAGACAGATACCCAGACCTAGAGAGAGAGACGAAGAGGCAGAGAAGCGGCAAGGCAGAGAGAGACAGAGAGAGGAGGAGGAACGAGACAGAGAGAGAGAGGGGGACAGCGTCAGAGAGACAGACAGACAGAGACAGACAAACAGAGAGAGAGAGAAAGAGGGAAAGAGAGGGAAAGAGAGGGAAAGAGAGGGAAGGAGGGAGTGTGAGATGGAGAAATTGACGTTGAGATTTCGGCATTCAGTCGAAGATTGATTTATCAAATAGATAGTCTGTCTGTCGCAGTCTTTAAGCACAACGCCAAAGCAAAATGGGAAAAGTTTGACTCAGTTGATGCGAGACATTCTCGACTACAGTAGGCTATTTTCCCGCTGCAAAAGTTTCGTCGTAATTTTGATTAATTATGCTTTTACCAAGTGCAATGAAGACACGAAAACTACCGTACATGAAATACACCCTCTCTCTCTCTCTCTCTCTCTCTCTCTCTCTCTCTCTCTCTCTCTCTCTCTCTCTCTCACACACACACACACACACACACATAAGATGTATTGATCGTTTATGTAACTATTTCACTTTTCACTCTTCTCATGTTCTGTGTTTACGGTATGAACCATAGATGTAAAAAACTTTGAAAAAATAAAAAACGTAAAAAACGTGAGAAAAATAAAAAACGTAAAAACGTTTATTACATCTATGGTGTGAACTGGAGACAAAATTCAAAGATCCTTATGAAGTGTCAAAATGTGGTTCATATATGCATCTCACCGATAAGACATCCGTACGGTGTCTTAGGGCGTATTATTCGTAGTTTTTGTCCTCTTTATTCGCATTTACTAATTCTTGGGTTTTCACTGAAAATTTTTCTCTCATCTCTTACGCCAGTTCCTCTCATTCATTCCTCATCACATTGTCTTTCGAGACCTACATGTATTTAGAAATAATACTGAAATTACATTAGTAAGAGGACGGACGTTTTCTATTGCAGCCACAGACAGACAGACAAATAGACAGACAGACAGATAGAGTTAGAGATAGCGATAGAGATGGAGATATAGATAGAGAGACAGACAGATAGATATAGAAAGACAGCCAGAAAAACAGATAAACAGACATATGGACTTGACGTTCATCGTCTTTGATGCGGACACGTCTTTAGATAAACACATCACGCACTAAAAAGTGAATAATTAATTACTTTTGTAATCGTTATTTCTCTGCAAAATTTACATTTATGTAAATCACGCGTGAACCATGCAGTCCTGTTTCTTGTTCCCACCGCTACATCCACTTACCCCGTCGCCCTCTCTCCTGGTTTTCCAGCCCCTACAGTTACCTCTTCCTCTCCTTCCTCTTCCCAGTATTCGACAATCATCTCGGCATTCAATTCAGGGCCGAGCACGAATAATACTAGCGAGGCAGACCCGTTCATTGTCGACAGCTTCTCTTCTGTTTTACATTTACATGTATGTGGATTTAATGAGCTGCGGCGACTTCTAAAGACGTCCCCATTGAAAGACTAACATGTCATTCACGTCCACGGCGTCGTATTAATTATTCTACCAAGACCCGTTATATTATCAAAACGCACTGCGCAGCTTCCACTCGTACTCACTCGTATCCGTCGTTATCCCCGTCGAGACATGAAAAAACATTCGCTGAAAAGTACGTACTCGTATTTGTCACGAAACGTGAATGGAATTGAAGGTCGCACACTTACCAAGGCTGCGTTGAGGTCGTTCGAATCGCTCTCGGGGTAGGGCGTGTAGATGCCGAGGGCGACGCAGTTTGCAAAAATCGTCACCAGGATGAAATACTCAAAGGCTCTGGACAGAACATCTAGTTAAGGAAACTACGATTCAACCGTATCTATCATTTGTAATCGGCGAGTAATTTAATGCTCATGCAAAAGTATGCAGAGTAAAATATTAATAAGTATGTATGTACGCGTTATAGTGACGAGGAAGTAATAGTGGTATTGGGTAATAGTAATGGTGGCAAGAGTAGCAGCATACTCTTCTTCTGCAGAAGCAATAATAGTAACAATAATAATGATGATGATGATGATGATGATGATGATGATGATGATGATGATGATATGATGATGATTACATGATTATGATGATATGATGATGATGATGATAATAATAATAATAATAATAATAATAATAATAATAATAATAATAATAATAATAATAATAATAATAATAATAATAATAATAATAATAATAATAATAATAATATTAATAACAGCAATAATAATAACAACAATAATAATAACAACAATAATAATATTAATAATAGCAACAGAGGCAATAGTGATACTAGTAGTCGTCGAATTAGTAGCAGCAGCAGCAGTAATAATATTAGTAATAGTAGTAGCGTAACAGTAATAGTAGAAGTTTTGTACTTGTAATAGTAGTTTTGTAGTAGTAGTTTTGTAGTAGTAGTAGTAGTAATAGTAATAGTAATAGTAGTAGTTGTAGTAAATATAAGAATAACGTCGATAGAGGCAGCTATAGTGTGAGACGGTTGACGCTTATGATAACAATAGCAATACCAACGCACAGATATGGAAGGTAGGGGTTGGGTTTGTGTTGGGTTTTGGTTTTATTCAGAAATGTCCATGTTTAAGGTGGGTTGGGCTGGGTAAGAAAATAAGTCATGGTTTAAGAAATCGTATAGTATTACGGTGGGTTGGGTTGGATTTGGTCGAGAAGACGTATTGCTTTTGTCGGTTGGGTTGGGTCGAGTCTGAATCATGATGGACTGGGTTTAAAAAAACTAGACCCATGTCCATGTCTGTAATACCATTGGCAGCATCAATAACATAACATTGCAGAAGCAATAGCTGTAGACGAAACAACATAAACGTTTAATTGATTTCATTGAGATCCATCCACATAGTACATACGCACTGAGTGGGAGGGGTTGAATTTTGGAGATATTGCCTATGTACTATGTGTGTGCAATGGGGGAAGTTGAAGAAGAAGATGTTAATTGTAATAAACAATAATAATTTTAACGCAATCTCAAAATAAAGGAAACTTCCACTCGACGATGTCGATGAATAGTTTTCGAATGGGGTTTTTTAACGTAAGGCAGAACAGGGCACGAGGGGGTCGAGGGTTGGGGTTAACGATCGGCTTTCGGGCGTTCGCCCTCCGTCTCGCCGCCGCCGCCGCAGCCGGATCGATGACCCCGGCGGCGGCCAGGGCAGTCGTCCACCCGGCGCTCATCGGCTTCAAGGCCTCCTCGTCCATCACCGACGGGTTGACGGTCGGTCGCATCGTCGTCGTCGTCGGCGGCGGCGGTCGACGTGGGGCGACGTGCGAGTCCTCCAGAGGCACGGGGGAGGGACAGGGACTGGGTCGCAGAGCCCCGTCCCACGCGGCGGGGTTCGATCCAGACCCCAGGGGATAGGAGACGTCGTCCGCTGCGCAGGGGTAGGGAACGCACAGAGAATGGTGACGATGGGCGTGGGGGTGGGGGTGATGGAGGCGGCGCTGATTCGACGACGATGGGGGAGAGGCGTCGCCGACGACGCGGCGGGGCGCATCGAGGGGGTCGTTGTCGGAGAGGGCGATCCGCGTGGACAGCACCCGGGATTCGTCCGACTGGGAGTGCCAAGATCCGCCGGAGACGGAAGAAACGGCGCCGCGAGATCCGGTGTAGTCTTTCTCGCAGAGAACGGACGACGACGCTGGAAAAACAATTAGACAACACGTCGCCTCTGTAAAAGGCATGTCCATGGGTTGGGGTTTAACCCACGGGTTGAGTTGGGTTGGGTCAGACTTTCTCCATATTAATGGTGGGTTGGGTTGGATTGGGACAGAAATAAGTCATGGTTTAAGAAACTGTACTGTGTTACAGTGGGTTGGGCTGGGTTGGGTCAAGTAAACCTATTATATTATCGGCATGGATTGGGTTGGGTTGCGTTGGAGATTTGATGAGTTGGGTTGGATTGGGTTCTAAAAAATGGACCCATGGGCATCTCTGCTCTGTGATGTCACCGTAATCGTCGTCGTCGTCGTCAGCAGTGTTTATCCAAGCCTGTTACGGAGGGGGGGGGAGAATTCCCCCTCAAAAATCCACAAAAATTCCCAAAATTCCCCCGAAGCCATCCTCCCAATCCTACGAATCCCACTCCCCCAAACCCCCAGTCTCAATAGTGACACAAATGTTTGCATGGAACTGCACCTCTTTCCCTCCAGTCTAGTCAATTTCCCACACAAAGGCCTAGAGTCTGGATAAAACCTTGGTCGTCGTCATCATCATCATCATCATCATCAATTTTATCATCATCATCATCATCATCACCACCACCATCATCATCAATTTTATCATAACCACCAACACCAGTGCATAAACTCCAGTAAACTTCCATTAGGCCTCTAGGCTCGATCCCATTCCATTTTTCGAGACTCTACCATGGGAAAGGGAAAGGCTCTCCTCCTCACTTTTTCATCCAAGTTTACGAAAATGCAACAGGGTTTTTTTGTGGCGGAAAACCTTAAAACTAATCGACATTTTTATCGCATCATTACTGTACGTTCAAAAAATTAAAAATTTATTTTTTGCGTACCGGCAAAGATTTTTCCCAAACAGCACCAGCACCCAGACATATGGACATGGGTACATTTTTAAAAACCCAACCCCACTCAACCAACGAAAGCAATAGGGTTACCTGACACAGCCCGACCTAACCCACCATAATACATTGCAATTTCTGTAGCGTATTTCTTAGCCAAAACCCGAACCAACATAAACATGGAAACTTCTGACCCAACCCAACCCACAGGTGGACGCAACCCATGTCCATCGACTCACCGAACTTCTAATCGAACGCCGACTGGCCTTCTTCGGCCACATCGCCCGCCTCAACGAGCACGCCACGGTTCATCGGATCCTTCGCGCTCCCATCTTGACCATCCGGCCATCGTTCAGATCCTTCCTGGAGACGCTCTCGTGGCTGCCCAAGGATCCGATCGACCCCGCCGGGACAGCAGCAACACTCCTCCCACCCAGATCAGCCGAGAGAAATTCCGGGCCCCTGTGCAGAAGACCAGCCACGGGCCCCTAACAAGCGTGCCAAGATGGTGATGACCTTGTTTTTGTTTTTGCTTCTCAGCTTCTTTTCGGGGTTTACGACAACATTACGATATTAATATACGTAGTACGTCACCAGCCCGGACCCCTACAAGTCGCGGCGATCCCCCCCCCTAGAGGTCGCCGGGGCCCTGTGCCTTTGCCCCCTCCCCCCTCTCGGCGGCGCTGCGCCCACCACGCGGTGGCGTCATGCCTTCCTTCGTGGCCACGGTTATGAGGCTACGCAGCGACCCTTCGCTGGCTACGCGAGACGATGATGATGATAACACGGCAGAATGGAACGACGTGGAATAGAGCGCAATATTATAATTAAGACGGCGTCGAAAACAGCAATTGCTTTTCTATACATCGTGCACTTTCAATGATTTTGCACGTCAAGTTCAGGCGTGCCGGAGCATCTTACTTGATTACGGAAGGAATTGCTTTCTGTATATATACGCAAGGGCAAAGAGCATTAGATCTGACGCGGAAGTAATCCGTTCAGCTGCCTGTATGCGCGGTGGCGTCTGTCAGGTCCTAAATCGTTCAACTGTAGAGTCCGTCAATTTTCCCATTCTTCGTATCCGAGAGACCTTAGGCCTATCGCTTCTCCAGTGTGCTGTTGTCTTATCAGCTGCCGGTCAAAAGTAAACCCGTTATCGTCGGTATTCGAGCTCGGAGCGCAGATAAAATATTGAAAGACAGGGGCGTATCCAGGAATTTGATTTTTTGGGTATAATGTTATTGGGGGTATAAATCTTTATAAACGTTGAAAATCTTAAAAGCACATAAAACTATAAGGCTGCCTGATTTGGGGGGTATATACCGGTATACCCCCTTCGCAACGCCCATGTTTAAAGATTCTTTACGCAGAATAGGCAAAACCGAATGAAATCCGAACAGCTTCGAGATTGCTCGGGTTTTTGAGGTGAGATCATTGAAAACGCATTTAGCCCGGCGCTCAGTTCGACACGCGCCTTGGGAGGAGAACCACTTAAAAGAAAACTGCCTCCCACTCTGCAACCATCCCCTATACCCCCTCCCATTGTTCGAGGCCTCACTCCTAACGAACGGAGCTCTCAAAACGAACACGTGACACGAATAAGTTCTGCCTGTACGTGAAATTCTCGCAAAAACTTGCTCTACATTTCGATTACGGCGTTCTTTTTTTGTCACTGCGTAGTCATAGAACGAGGGTCTTGATCATCTTTACGGGATTCCTACGTGTGCCAATGTCAGATTAGAAGATGGGAAGACATTTCCATAGATGGCGAAATTGGCGGATAATGTTCGTTTTAGAAAATTTTTAAAAAATGATAAATGTTCTTAAGTAAATCATTTCACTTTTATTTCTTAAGGGTACACTGAAAACCTCCAGGTTTATTCAACGGGAAAACGTCCTGGTAAATAATGGACTTTGTCCGGCAGACAGTGGCGGTTCCACGTGGGGGATGAGTGGGATGCATCCAGGGCGCGATTTGTAGGGGGAAGGGTATTCCCCTTCCCCCCACTGCCCAACTGCATCCCCCTACATCCCCCACCAATACATCCCCCCACTGCTACATTTCCCAACAACTACATCCCCCAAGCTCGTCATATCCCCCCCCAACTGCTCCAGGTCACAAATCGCACCCTGGATGCATCCCCACCGAACTGTTTTTGCTTGTCAACTATTTTTCGGTAAAAGTCTAGTAAAATTCGGAAAAATACCTTTTTTGCTTGTCAGCCTTTTTCTTTTTCGGCAAAGTTTATTGATTTCCCTCTCTTTTCACCCCCCCCCGCACCAACTTCCTATGAATTCATTTCATCCCCCATCAAGAAATCCTGGAACCGCCCCTGCCGGTAGACATATTTACTTCAATCTACCCATCTGTATTTTTAAATTGTCTGTTTTATTTTCAAATTTTATCGTATATTTTGTACTTATTACTCGCTACTTATTAATAACTGTGTTCGCCTTGGTCCATTGGTATCAATCGTGCCAATAGCGGTATGGTTGTCAGTTGCTAAATATCAAATGACGCACCCTAAAGATTTTCACGAAACTCCGTAGTTTAGTCAATAAGATAATTGGAAAACCCTTTCGGAGAGCTTCGTCATATTCGGAGGAGTGCGTTATTGCTTCTCTCGGCGTTGTAATTATCACTATTATCAGCGTAGGCGAAAATTCTGTCGAGAAAATTCCCAGAAAATTATTGTTGCGCAGTGGTTTGAAATCTGGAAACCATTCGTACTCGATTCCAGCCTCTCATATGACCGGCGTTCGCTGTGAGTAATAACTACTCCCTAGACATATACAGGCTATACTACAGGCAACCAGTTTGCCGAGTCATTCATTAACCCCTTAACCGTGCATTTAACTGTAACTCAATGTAACATGGACGGATATATATCCGGGATCCTCAGTTAAGGGGTTAACTGCTGGTCTATGGTTCCTACTACTCATCGCTCCTGTCCGCTCATTTCCGAAGAGATCTTCGACGCTGCGACCCCCCTCCCGCCCGGCCTTCCCTGGGTGCATAGGGCTACCTCTGCTGTCCGCCTCATATGAGCACACCCGAAGGCGCAAGTGCCTTGCCCATGATCTGTCAGAATATTCGAGGGAAAAGTCATAAATTACGATTTCACTTTCGATTCGTCATTTCGGAAGAGCGCCGTGAGAGCAATACACGCAAACCCGATTCACCGATCAGTTATTCACACGGTCTAGATATGTGCGGGTACAGCAAAATGCCTATCCTACCCGTACCCGTGCAAAAACTTGTTTACCCTACCCTACCCGTACCCGCTAGCGCTATACCCATACCCGACCCGTACCTGAAAAATGTGTACCCGCGGGCAGGGTATACCCGCGGGTACGGGTAGGGTATACCCGCGGGTACGGGTAGGGTATACCCGCACATCCCTAATAATTTCACTCGCATCAAATTTCTTTTAGAAAATATACTTGACAGTGCTTCTAAATTTCCTCGCATGTTAAATTAAATTCTATTGCATTCAAGCACATTCCATTCAACTCTGTTCTGTTCCGAACGTTTTGGCTCCGGGTTGTTCTGTTCTGATCTGCTCTGCTCTGATTCATTCTCATTTTATTCTGTTCTAAATTCATCCAATTCCATTCTGTCGTTGTCATTTCTTTACCCGAAAGGTTAGGCAGCGTGTTGTACTATTTTTATTGCGCTAGTACAACAACAACAACAACAACAACAACAACTACTACTACTACTACTACAACAACTATTACTAGTACTACTACTATAATAGTATAGTAGTAGTAGTAGTAGCAGTAGTAGTAGTAGTAGTATTTGTGGTAGTACATTGTAGTAGTGATAGTAGTAGTAGTAGTAGTAGTAGTAGTAGTAGTAGTAGTAGTAGTAGTAGTAGTAGTAGTAGTAGTAGTAGTAGTAGTAGGAGTGATTGTATTAAGAAATACAGGCCGATTATGATATGTCCGTATTTTGGAGATTTCTCGAGCTATTACGCCCATCTGCCTGAAACACAAGAAAGACGCAGATAAAAAGTTCGACGCCACGCTCCCGCAACTAAACCGTGTGCGCTGTGTGCATCGAAAGCAAATTCACCCCCCCCCCTCCCCCTTCAGCTCCCCAGTTCCCCAGAGCGATTCTGCTGTATGTACGCCAATAAACCTACCTATGATTATTGAGTCGGGTCTTGTTTTTGTATACGCAGACGCAGTTTCCGCTTTGGCTAATGCAGTTCGTGATCTTGTCTCGTTTTTCGTCTGCGTCCACTACTAAGATTTCAAGAGTCGGGCAGACAGACAGCCGGCTCACTCAGACTGCCTCTGCAGACGCATGGAAAAGTGGAGCACTGGAACTACTACTACTACTACTACTACTGATACTACTACTACTGCCCTTCTACTACTACTTCCCCACTACTCTGCTGTACTGCTACTACTACTACTAAACCTACCACTGACCACTGAGACCACTGGTCTTGTTTTTGCTACCACCACCACTGCTGCCACCACCACCACTACCACCACCACCACCACCACCACCACCACCACCACCACCACTGTCCACCACCACCACCACCACCACCACCACCACCACCACCACCACCACCACTGCACCACCACCACCACCACCACCACCACCACCACCACCACCACCACCACCACCACCACCACCACTGCTGCACCACCACCACCACCACCACCACCACCTGCTGCCACCACCACCACCTGCTGCACCTGCACCACCACCACCACCACCACCACCACTGCCTGCCACCACCACCACCACACCACCACCACCACCACTGCCACTGCTGCCACCACCACCACCACCACCACCACCACCACCACCACCACCACCACCACCACCACCACCACCACCACCACCACCACTGCCACCACCACTGCTGCACCACCACCACCACCACCACCACCACCACCACCACCACCACCACTGCCACCACCACCACCACCACCACCACCACTGCCACCACCACCACCACCACCACCTGCACCTGCACTGCTGCTGCTGCTGCCACCACCACTGCTGCTGCTACTGCTACTACTACTACCACTACTACTGCTACTACTACTACTGCTACTACTACTACTACTACTACTACTACGTCTGTGCAGGAAAGGTTGTGTAAGTGTAGGCCTAGGTTTTGCCGGGTCTGGTCTTCGTGCGAACTATTTCTGATTTTCCTTCAATCTTGCTCCCGGTGTAAATTGCCTCGTGAAAGCCGATCAACCGGAGGTCATTGTTCTCGGCTTTTCTACGAAACGATCCGAATGCAGAGTTCAGCTCAATATGCACGCTAGAATCTCTATTCTCGCTTCCGTTAGGCATGCGCCAATCATGAAATCTTTCAATGAACTGACACCGTTACTTGCAAATCTAGACTTTATAACACACCTCTTCCACTCAGAGATGTCCACGGGTCTATGTTTTAGAACCCCAATCCAACCCAACCCATCAAATCTCCAACCCAACCCAAACCATGCCGATAACAGGTTTACTTTGACCCAACCCAACCCACTATAATACATTACAGTTTCTTAAGTTTTCTGACCCAACTCAACCCAATCCAACCCAACCCAACACATGGGTTAACCCAAACCATGGAACCCAATCCAACCCAACCCATCAATTCTCCAACCCAACCCAAACCATGCTGATAACGGGTTTACTTTGACCCAACCCAACCCACTATAATACATTACAGTTTCTTAAGTTTTCTGACCCAACCCAACCCAATCCAACCCAACCCAACACATGGGTTAACCCAAACCATGGAACCCAATCCAACCCAACCCATCAAATCTCCAACCCAACCCAAACCATGCCGATAACAGGTTTACTTTGACCCAACCCACTATAATACATTACAGTTTCTTAAGTTTTCTGACCCAACTCAACCCAATCCAACCCAACCCAACACATGGGTTAACCCAAACCATGGAACCCAATCCAACCCAACCCATCAAATCTCCAACCCAACCCAAACCATGCCGATAACAGGTTTACTTTGACCCAACCCACTATAATACATTACAGTTTCTTAAGTTTTCTGACCCAACCCAACCCAATCCAACCCAGCCCAACATGGGTTAACCCAAACCATGGACATCTCTGCTTCCACTCCTTGCTACAATATATGCCTGCTTGCTGCCTACTTTTGATGCAATTCAATTCTTATAGTTATAACCGCTATGCGGTCTTTAAATCCAATGAGCAACATCTGTGGACTCAAGTCACTTTTATAATTAATTGACTTATTATGTAAGCTAACTCCAACTTGTCAAAACATGTCGGGGTATGTACGTGCTGTAAATTTTCAAAGAACAGTTTCAAGTCTGGCGGCCTGATCATGTCTGGACAAGCCCAGTTTGCAAAGAGGCGTTGTTGTGTTACGCAACTTACAGAGACGTAACTTTCTTGACTACAATAGAGTTTTAAAACCTGAAAACATGATTATTGCGCAAAAACTGTACGCGATGGGCAAATTCTGAATTGATATTCGTGATCAGAAAGCTAAAATCTATAGGAAACAGTCAACAGGTTAAGGAGGAGGTAAAGATTGTGTTATGCACTGTAATAAATTGAAATTTAATGGTTTTCCGGAGTCATAAGTCATAACTAGGCCTACAGTTCATTAGCAAGGTTACTCGAAATTATTTCTGTAGCGAATGAGCAAATTAGTAGCAATTTAGAAACAATAATTAATTTTTTATCCTATCCTATTTACCGTGAAGGCTCCAGATAATACTCCTGTCTTATTGTAGGGATAAACCAACCAGTGCAGTGTCAATCAATTCACTGATTTCAACCGTCAGTCGTCATACTAATATCTGAAGTGCAAATTTCTGTTTGATATATTAGGTGTTTTGCTAGTTTCGTGGTGAAAAGCGAGCTGGAAAAAATAATTCCGAGAAAAAAAAGAAATTCTTAGAATTATGGAAAAATAGGAGCTGGAAAAAAATAATTCCGAGAAGAAAATAAGAAATTCTCAAAATGTGTGACCTCATCTACCTGTGATCTCCGTTCTCGAAGTTTCTACGATGAGTCTAACCAATGAACTTCACGGCGTTTTCTTAATCGTCTTCGCTCTAAACATCTTTGATCTTTGCTTTCCAACTGCTGTTGGCTGCTTCCCTTCACCATTTCCCCACCAATTTCAACACACTTTATAATAGGCATCGCAGAAAGCACAAGATGGTACCCGTCGCTGTTGCCCTAAAGTCCATTGCCAGCCACAATCGACATTTGATCTAGACGCGTTGTTACAAGGAACTATTCAGTAGTTTGTTTGATTACAGTACACCACGTGACATGACACTACACAACATGACATGACACTACACAACATGACATGACACTACACCCCATGACATGATAGTAGGCCTGTACCACATAATCCGACATCAGTGGCGTAGCCAGAATTTCCTGAAGAGGGATTTTGTTTCTGACGGTGACCAACTTTCGAAAAATCTTGACAGGCAAAAAAGGTCATCCTCATCTTTCCTTCTAATTTTTTTTTACTTTCAAGATGCTGACAAGCAAAAATGATCGTCATCTAACCTATAACGCGCTTTAAAAAAGATTGGGTCTGCAGCGCCAAGGGGGGGTTTGAACCCAAAAACCGCGTCCAAAAATTAAAAAATGCATGGAAATACATAAAAAATTTCGTCGGCAGCCAAGGGGAGTTTAACCCCAAACCCCCTTGGCTACGCCACTGTAATACGTCATTTTTGAAAAGCCTGAATAACTAAAGCGTAAGTTTAGACTTTCCAACGGCTTTCCGTGTCAAAATTGAACAAGTGCTGTTTGCGAAATGACACTTTTTGGGAAATAATTGACACCAGAAGACCCAAAAGTCTTGACAAGTAAAAAAAACCCAGAGAATTATGATTAATTTGCAATAATTCATGGTTCCGCCGACGGCAAAACCCCGGGTCCCCAGGGGCCGCGGCTCGTACTTTGGGGACCACTGACTGATATGCATGGACGATTTTTTAATTGATACTCAACTCTAATCCACGCAGTCACGCACAGTGATTTTTGAGTGGCATCATTTGATAATAACAGATAGAAAAGTTAAACAGCGAAAAAATTTGACCTACCAAACGGAATATGCTAATAGTGTTTTGGTCTAATGAGTTTATATTCCATCCTCAAAGTTGTTCTGATCACTGCGAGAATACGTCGTCAAACCATCATCATCATCATCATCATAATCATCATCATCATCACCACCACCACCATCATCATCATCATCATCATCATCATCATCATCATCAAATTTAAAATCGCGATGCAATTTGTTTTTTGCAAAATTCTGAAGCAAGCTGAGTCGCCATCTGGCGAATATGAATGGCGTTTCTTAAGTTACACAAACACAAAATATATAATCACAAAAAGCTGAAATTCTGATCGAATAAATGACAAATTCCCTTTTGGGACCCTTTCATCGCTCATTAGTCGCAAATGGTTTAAACAGCAGAAGAACCTATCCATATAGCGCATTGCAACGCTAATCTTTGACGATTCTCGTTTCTTCTACAAGAAACCTTTATTTAGCATTGCGTTTTCATTATAAATTAGAGAAACTCGGCTTAACCGATAGGTTTAAAAATGTAAAGAAACGCTATAATAAAGAACACAAGTTGCAGAGAATAAAACGCAAAATGCGTGAAGAGATTTGATTTTCACCTAATTAAAAATAAAATAAAAATAGAAATTTATATATATATATATATATAATATAAAAATATATAAATATATATATATATATATATATATATATATGAGAAAAAGGTTAAAAATTGTCAATTGCTCTATCTAGATTTTCTGTTAAAACTGTGATTTTTTTCAAATTTTTCATCCGATTAATAGCCATCTAACCTCCCTCCCAGATAGTACATATTGTGTGGCGCCAGTGACATCGCTAAAGGTCTAGATCAGCTGTTCGATTTTCCGACGGTTTGGGAGCCTAATCCTGCATTTGTGACGACCCTCCACTCTGGGATTTGAGAACATTGGTTGACAGTTCGACCCATACTGGACAAAATCGAGGGTCGAACCCACACTCGAGATAAAAAGTTTTGGCATGGGAATGGTCCGACCCTCTGCTCTTTGTCTTGAACGTTGAACACTGTCTATGCCAACTAACTAGTGACTATTCTTTGACAGTGGCGGCTCTAGGATTTGGCAAGTGGGAGGGGCCGTTGGGGTGGCAACTTCTAATCATGTGGGGCCAACCGTTTGTTGTTTAATGTATGTAGCATTAAGTATAGGGTCCCAACAGGGGGGCCACTGGGGAGCCAGGCACTCAATGGGGGCCGGCACGCCCTCTGGCCCCCCGGTGGAGCCGCCACTGTTCTTTGAAATGAACGTTGAACAAAACAGACGTTCGGACGAGCTCTGTTCATTACTTACTTTACTTACTTATGTAAGATTTACAAATATCAATTCTCAGTTTTCTCTGTTACGTCAATTTGCGAAGAACACGCCGAAACAGGACATGAAATCAAATCGACTGAGTAAGTAAGTACGTAAGACGAAATTTCTATAGCGCTGCCCGACAGCTTGGCGCAGTGCACCAGCTTATTCACGAGCGCTCAATCCGGGTGAAATCCATAGTCCGTAATCCGTTGTCCGTGTTGGTCAAGGTTGTAGATCCAGGTAGGATTGTTGCCATCAAGACAGATGCAATGGGTCAGATTGAGCAGGAATTGACCATTAACGGAGGCTAGAACACTGCCAGCCAGCCAGTCCGACTGAAAGAGGAAATGGTCTGGTGAGCACAGACATGGCATGCAGTAGACGCTAGGTCTAAAGGCTGGAGTATTGATGTAACGTGCACATCTGGTGAATTCATCAATCTCACTCGTGTTAACCGGTTCCTTTGCCTTCCTTCTTTTCCTTCTCCTTTCGTTCTCTTATACTACGCCTTCCGTTTCTCAGAGTTCTCCGGGCGATAATGCGATACAACCACTCGTAACCACGGGCTTTTATCCTTACTCTCTGCTCCCCTGGTATGCTCAACGGTTGGCCTTGAGGTGTGTTACCCTTGGGTGATTTAAAAATCATTCGAAATACTGGTTCTTTTTTTCAGTCGCACAAGAGATTGCGTCGACATAATGATACCAGCGAACGCTACAGCAGCAGCAACAGCCACCGCCGTTTAGGGTTTAATGTTTAAAAACAGATCTCCATACGTTGCCAAACAACGGCGCAACCTTTAGGACACGTCTGTTAACTTAACTGACTCAGTCTATGGCTACTGGTCTGCTAACTAAACTGACTCAGTCTATGGCTACTGGTCTGCTAACTTAGCTGACCAGGTCTATGGCCACTGGTCTGCTAACTAAATTGACTCACTCTATGGCTACTAGTCTGCTAAATTAACTGACTCAGTCTATGGCTACTGGTCTGCTGACTCAGTCTATGGCTACTAGTCTGCTAAATTAACTGACTCAGTCTATGGCTACTGGTCTGCTAAATTAACTGACTCAGTCTATGGCTACTGGTCTGCTAAATTAACTGACTCAGTCTATGGCTACTAGTCTGCTAAATTAACTGACTCAGTCTATGGCTACTGGTCTGCTAACTTAGCTGACCAGGTCTATGGCCACTGGTCTGCTAACTTAAATGATCAGTCTATGGCCGACTGGCAGTTTGGTCTGGATGAATGCAAATCAATAATACGGCTTCTGTAAGATTTTGTTGAATGTCAACATCTGCCTGACTTGCTGACTGATTGACTCTGGAGTTAGAGAATGAATATGAATTAGTGAATGAGTGGATGAGTGAATGAGAGACTGAGTGAATGAGAGAATGAGTGAATGCGTGAATTAGTGAATGAGTGGATGAGTGAATGAGAGAATGAGTGAATGAGTGAATGAATGAATGAGATGAATGAGCGAATGAGAGAATGAATGAATGAATGAATGAATGAAATGGATGTAGGTGTGGACGGATCGACGGGCGGATGGATAGATGATTAATTATAATGGACGGACGGAAGAACGAAGGAAAGAAAGAAAGAAAGAATGAATGAATGAATGAATGAATGAATGAATGAATGAATGAACACGAGGGCATGATTCGGAAGTACTTTAGCGCACAGTATGTCTGTTGAGATGACCGAAGTAATCAGACGATGTACTTGGTACTCTCGTCCGTCAATATGTTTACTCACCCGAGTACTGTGACGTCATAGCGGCGTCGGGGATATTTAATCCGGCGAAGAACGACGACGACGGTCGTCAGATGGCGACAGCAGTAGACGGCGGCGCCAGCGTGACAGCGCCCCTTAAGAACGGAACGTAATCCGCGCGCCTCGTGGCCGCCGCTGAAAGGAAAGCGTCGACCTTACTGCACCCGATGCGCGTTTCTCCATCGAAAATCGCAGTTCATCGGGAGGAGGAATGAAATCGGAGGAATAATCCCCGGATTCGATTGCGGATATTACTGTAGTGCTTTTGCGACCGACGATTCGGTCTCCGCGAGTTCGTTCGCCGTCTGGACTACTGGAAGGCGCTACTGACTCGTGTGCGACGACGACGGAGACGCTGTGATTGAAGCAGCCACCGAAGCTGCAGGTCGACGACGACGACGATGTTGATGACGACGACGATGATGATGATGATGGTGGTGGTGATGATGATGAGGATGATGATGATGGTGAGGCAAGATCGCCGAAGATGTGCGCTGATTAGACGCGCGCCTCACGCGGGCGGTCAAGGCGGCGCGGCGGCGGCGGCAGCGGTAGAAGACGCTCTCGAGCACGCCAGGGCGCATGCACGGCGGCGGGCGCAGGGGCTCGAACGCCAAGCCACACGGCAGCGATCGGCGCCCGCGGCGGCGGCGGCGGCGGCACCACTGCTCAGGCGTTCGGCGGGGCCCCCGTGCGCCTCCGTCGCCGTCACCGCCGCCGCCTTTGCCGTGATTGAGGCTATGGATCGGCGGGCGGCGGCGGCGGCGGGGCGGCGGCGAATGCGGACTGGGACTAGCACCGTCTGGAGCGGCGGGGGTGGGATGGGATGGGGCGGGGCGCGGCTGTTTGCGTCTGACGGGAATAACGCTGACCTGCGGAATTAATACCGATCATTATATGAAGGGTTGAAGAGGGTAATGGACGACAGAAGGATAAGTGAACGAAGGAAGAAGGGAGATGGGAAATTTCATCAGCGCAAAGACATCAGTAATTGTAGTGGGAGTCGTCTATAGAAGGAACGATACGTGAATATATTGCGTTATTACAGCACATCGCATTATTTCATTTGTCAGCTGGCAGTCGATTTATTCATTTAGCTGGCGATCCATGTCTACACCTGTCTTTTCCCTACCTGCGCGTTCTTGTCGGCCTACTTAACCCTAGATCTAACCCAACCCCAGTGGCGGTTCCAGGATTTCTTGGCGGAGGAGATTAAATGAATTCATGGGAAGTTGGTGGGGGGATGAAAAGAGAAGAGAGATCAATAAACTTTGCTGAAAAAGGCTGACAAAATTGAAATATCCCCCCCGTAGTTTTGCTAGACATTTACCGAAAAATAGGTTTCAGAAGGAAAAAAGTCCGATTGGGATGCATCCCCACTCGTCCCCCTGGTGAAACCGCCACTGTTGAACCCAATTAAATGTGTACCTTTATTTCGAAATTCTTTCTTATGTATTAGTATGTCTTCATATTATAACTATATACCTCGTATCCTACAGGTTTTCTGCCTGTAGGCCTAAATTAAACTTTTATTTAACCATTGGATGATTTTAGAAAAGGCAGAGAGACAGATTACACACCCCCCCCCCCAACAATTTAGAACTCCCACTTGGGTGGTCGTTCTCAATCGGCGGATGGGTCAAGCCCAAGACCCCACCCTCCCAACTTCCGGAAAATCAAACACACCAGTTTCACCTTTCTTAATATATTCATCTATATATATATATATATATATATATAATTATATATATAGTCCACGTTTGGTCTACCTATTTGCTGATAGTCTATCTGTTTATACGTCTAGATATCAATTATCTGTTTGATGGTCTATATTATATCCATCGAAAATATTATGAGCGTTCGATTCGTTACCACACGCTGATATATATATATATATATATATATATATATATATATATATATATATATATATATATATATATATATAGTGGAGACGTGCTGTCGATATGCGCCTTATTAAGTGCAATGACCTGAATTTCCGGGTGATACGAATACGCGTTCAATCGGCGTCACTTCTATCTTGCGCGAGTGTCGAGATCAGGTTTTCGATTGCAATCGTATCGCTAAACGCGGTGCGATATTAGCTGAACTAGCACTTAATTGGCAGTTTCAATTTGCATCCGTTTCTGTCCTATCTCCGACATCAGCACCGAAAAGACGCAAAGATGGCGCACGTAGATTAGAGGCGAATGCACCTAGAGAAACAACATTGAGCTTGACAAGAGGCAATAGTTTACTTAAGCAAGTCCTAACATTTGAAACTATACCTTCCACAGAATGTTAAATCTTTCAAAGAAACGGCTGCTTCTATACGTCTTTTCAAGTTATACACAGAGAGAATTTTGCTACGTTACGAAGAATTGAAGTGTAAATGTTACCTTAGTCGAGTAACCTACGTGATATTGACTATTGCCTGGCTGATAACATACCTTCCCCATAGCTATTTTAAGAGAGGCTGAGCGCCTAAGAATAAGCAGCTACTGTTGTGCTGCTTTCCAAGGCGCTATAGAAATCCACGAGATTTTATTTTACTTTTTACTTTACTTTACGTGTAACGTTACACTAGGTTACACTGAAACGTATACCGAGAAAATTTTGTGTGACGTTACGATGAATTTAAGTGTAAATGTTACCTTAGTCGAGTAACCTATAGTGTTGGGAAATCAGAAAATAGCACAAATAATCAATAATAAGTAAGCCTGAGGTCCTGGCTCTGACTCAAAGATGCCCATGGGTCCATTTTTAGAACCCAATCCAACCCAACCTATCAAACCTCCAACTCAACCGAACCCATGCCAATAATAGGTTTACTTGACCCAACCCAACCCATTGTAGGCCTAATACATTACAGTTTCTTAAGTTGTCTGACCCAACCCACAATTAATATGGAAAAGTCTGACTCAGCCCATCCCATGGGTTAACCCGGACCATGGACATCTCTGACGTTGACAGCCATTATAGACAGTGATTGAATAGTTACCGCAAACTTTCTACGTTTTTCTTTAGTAGAAATTAATTGTTTGTTACCACATTAATACCGACTGACATTATATTCATCTACATTAATTATGAGCTTGAGAGTTTCTGCCTGAACTAATGCTGCTTACTTTGAGAAAGAGAGAGAGAGAGAGAGAGAGAGAGAGAGAGAGACAGACAGACAGACAGACAGACAGACAGACAGACAGACAGACAGAGACAGACAGACAGAGAGACAGAGACAGAGAGACAGAGAGACAGAGACAGAGAGACAGAGACAGAGAGACAGAGAGACAGAGAGACAGAGAGACAGAGAGACAGAGACAGAGACAGAGACAGAGAGACAGAGAGACAGAGAGACAGAGAGACAGAGAGACAGAGACAGAGAGACAGAGAGACAGAGACAGAGAGACAGAGACAGAGAGACAGAGAGCATGAGATCAATACAGTTCTTGTGCATCAAATTCTCTTCTATTGCGAGCTGGTATCTAAATTGGTCGAATTTTTCACATGCGCTTGATTAATAATTAATGGAAGCGTTAGAGTTTTGAATTCTGAATGCAGTATCTTCAGAAACCTTGCTTGCTTTCATTCATTTAGCTCTATTCCATTTTCATATTTGTCTACTGTATTTCTGCTTGGGCTAGTATTATAATTATAATTAATTTTTAATATTTTATATATTTTATTTTATATATTATTTATATATTATTTATTTATTTATTTATATTTATTTATTTATACTCATTTTATTTATTTATATCTATGTATGTATTTATTTATAACTATGTATTTATTTATTTATATCTATGTATGTATTTATTTATATCTATGTATTTATTTATTTATTTATATCTATGTATTTATTTATTTATTTATGTATATTTATATCTATGTATTTTTTATTTATTTTTATATTTTATATATTTATTATTTATTTATTTTATATTTAAATATTTATTAATATTTTAATAATTATTAATATAATAATTATACAGATGATGTGATATTTGGTTTAAAAAAAGTCTAGACCCATTAAGCGAATTCCTAATAATATTTAATTTCGCCATCTCTCAGTCGTTTCTGGGGATGTTGAATTAAATCATGGCCCTGCTTCATCGAGCCTCAGGCATCCAATACAATCCGTTCCTAAATATTTGAATTACTTTTAAATTAATATTTGCTCACTGAAAAGCAAAATCATCTTCGATTTACAATTTTTCAACATTGATTTTATTTCATTGAATGAGACTTGGTAAAAACAGTGGCGGCTCCACTTGGTGGGTCGGGGGGGGGCGTGCCCCTTTGAATGCCTGGCCCCAGTGGCCCCTTTTGGGACCCTATACTTACTACTACATACCTATTAGGGATCGTCCATAAATTACGTCACGCGGTTAGGGGAGTCCGGCCATTTGTGACGAAGTGTTACGACGGGGGTTCCGTAAATGTGACGTCACGCAAAAAAATAGGCCACGACCTTTAAAATATAGGTCATGACCTTTGACCTTTTTTTGCTTGTCAGGGTTTTTCGAGAGGAAAAAAATACAAGGATGGCCGTTTTTGCTTGTCAAGATTTTTCGGAAGACGAAAATGGGGGTCGGTCCGTTGTGACGTCATATTTTAAAAAGGTCCGACGTTTTGTGACGTCGCGTGACGTAGGGGGTAAAAAGTGCCAAATTCGCGTGACGTAATTTCTGGACGACCCCTTGGCCCACCATACTTAGAAGTTGTCACCCTAACGTCCCCTCCACTTGCCAAATCCTGGAGCCGCCACTGGGTTACAGTCCTCAGGTACTTATTTTTTGTAGACAATATACCCCCTGGCTTCCAAATGCTAAATGAACCCCTCCACCGCGGTGAAGAAATTGCATTTCTCTTTAACTCTTCAAATCAAAAATGCCCCCGTTGATCTAACTGCATTGCTAATTCGGATTGGATTTGATGCGCCATATCGGTTGACGCCCTGAGATAGCGGCGCAATAGAAGTTGAATGATGGAGAATATCGCACAGGTTGAACATTCTCTTCGTATCTGAGTGACTGACTGACTGACTGACTCACTCACTCACTCAGTCACTGATTCATTTGCTCACCTACTCGCTTACTGACTGAGTCATTGACTGAAGAGGTTTTTGCCCTCGTTATTCTGTGGCGCTGTCTGGGCACGCAACGTCTGAATGAAAGTGCGGAATCCTACGACTGAAATCATCCATTTCCCCTTCTCATTAACACCAATTCTCACGTATGATCAGTTGTATACGGCTATCTTCAAATTCCCTTCTTCTTCCTCTCGCTCCTCTCTCTCTCTCTCTCTCTCTCTCTCTCTCTCTCTCTCTCTCTCTCTCTCTCTCTCTCTCTCTCTCTCTCTCTCTCTCTCTCTCTCTCTCTCTCTCTCTCTCTCTCTCTCTCTCTCTATGCATACATATATCTACTGTAATTAGAGAGAGCGCACACAGAGACAGTCATATGTCTATACATAAGCTTATATGTGTGCGTGTGTGTGTGTGTGTGTGTCAGTCAGCACGCATGCTTTTGTCATATTGTTAACATTAATTGTGACTATCGCATCGGTCCATATATATATATATATATATATATATATATATATATATATATATATATATATATATTTGTGTGTATGTGTGTGTGTATGTGTGTGAATGTTTTTGTGTCCGGTTCGCTTTGAATATCCATGAATCAAGGACACTCTCAACTGCGAGAGAAAAATAATCTCTAAAAGCAATCTCGGCCACCAATTGATACTCACCCGGAAACTCAGTCTCAGTCTTCTCTCCCTACAATGGAAGAGTATGCACCAATGAACACACACACACACACAAACACATATATATACACCTATATATACACATATATGTACATATATATACATATATATACAAATATATATATATATAACATATACACACACATATATATATACTCATATACACATATATATACACATACATATACATATATATACACACATATATACTATACTATATACTATATATATATACTCATATACACATATATATACACATACATATACATATATATATATACACATACATATACACACACAACACACACCCATATAAATATATACACATATACATATGCACGCATATATATACACATATATATACACATATACACACAAACTTACAGTGTATATATACACAAATATACAGCATTATGCACACACACACACATATATACATATATATACACATATATACACACGCATGTATATATATACACACGCATATATATATATATATATATACACGCATATATATATATATGTATATGCATGCTTTTACGTTGTACGCGCCTTAGTTGATTTATGCCATTAAACTAACGCGCCTTTGCAGCATTCAATCTGATTTTAATCATTTGTCCGCCATCTTGGAAGTTATTCCCAAATCCTTCTCTGCTACAAATCTACGGCAACGAAATGGACTTTTTTTTATTAAAGATATAACATGTTTGTTAATTAACGCACGACTGAACTGCTCTTTAGTATATTCACTTTCGCTGCCTGTTTGTGCTTTATGCGGGACGAGAAAGGAGCAAAGGCATAGATACGGAAAACCAGTGGCGGCTCTAGGATTAGACAAGTGTGGGGGCGTTAGGGTGGCAATTTCTAAGCTCGGGGGCCAACTATTTGTCGATATGTATGTAGTAGGCCTAGTAAGTATAGGGTTCCGACAGGGGGCCATGGGAGGTAGGCATTCAATAGGGGGCACTGGCCGCCGGGCATGGGCGTCCGCATACATTTTTTCAGGGGGGAGCAAAATAGGGTCTTGTGACGAAAGAAATTAAAAAAATTGCCAGGGGTGCAAAACAAGGTTTTGTGACGAAAGAAACAAGTAATTTTACTTTTTTATAACTCCACATTTTTCCAGGGGGTGCAATTGCACCCTTTTCCGGACGCCCATGCCGCCGGACCACCATGTGGGCCGCCACTGTGGAAAACTGAAGGGTATAACTACCTGTCATCTGGTAAAGACAGCATGAAAGATGATAAGAGAGGGATTTCTGTGCGAGAGGTTAATGCTTCGTGCAACCCACCATGAGTGTTGATGGTCTCTGACAGCGCCACGCGGTTAGTGAAGTGGTCCAGAGATGTCCATGGGTCCAATCGTTACCTGACGTTGTGTCGGAAGCTGTCTCTGCGGAATCCTTTCTTAGGAACTTAAAAACACACCTATTTAATATAGGGTTTTACTGATAGAATTATGTCAAAGTGCTTTTGTCGTAGGCCTTAGCCTTGTTTACTGCGCTGGAGAAATTGTCTAGAAATAATAATTAATAAAATATCCAACCCAACCCAATCCATACCGATAATAGGTTTACATGGCCCAACCTAACCCAACCCACTGTAATACATTACAGTTTATTAAACTGTGACTTATTTTCTGACCCAACCCAACCCACCATTAATATGGAAAAGTCTGACCCAACCCAACCCAACCCAATCCAACCCAACCCAAACCATGGGTTAACACAACCCATGGACATCTCTGAAGTGGCCAACATCTTCAATAAAATTTGAAAAAGCTTAGCGTTAGTAAGAATAACTTACGAAGCCTTACTGCCCGTGTTAAAAGCCACGCGGCTTGAACTTCGCTCCGTCAGCCTACCGCTCCAGCGCGTAATCCACTCTGCCATCTTCCGCCCCTAAAGTTTCTGCCGCCCCCCGCGGGACTTGAACCACGGTCCTCACCATCAGCAGGCCAGTGCGCTAACCATGCACTGCCCATCCGTTCATCCGTGAAAAGAACCAGGTCACTCTGAGAGATCAATGACTGATTTCGAACTCGTGCCTGTTGCGTGTCGTTCAGACACTTAACCATTGAACCACAGGGTTCACCTAAGCATTTTCAAAGTAAGTTTGTAAACCAAGTAATGTTTTTTTCTAGTTTTTTAAAAATTATTATTTCGTTATTATTTTAATCTTAAAAGGTAAAGGTGGTCCCGTACTCGAACGAGCGTGAGGTCTCCGGCGCTGATCTTCGGTTCTAGGCAAGCAGCGACGCAGGTGGCTTTGCCAGTAATCTAGAGCAGGTTGTCATTACTTTCTCTAGACCTGCGTTTTACTTTACCTTCACAGCTTAGCGCGGCTACCAATTTATCGACGTCTAAGCGATGAGCGGCTTGGTTGGCCGCCGGTACCAAGGTTTAGATCCCGGGATGGTCACCCATCCTAGTACTAACCGCGCTCGACGTTGCTTAACTTCTGTGTTCTGACGAGAGCCGGTCGCACAACCAGTGGCGGCTCTAGGATTTGGCAAGTGGGGGGCCGTTGGGGTGGCAACTTCCAATCATGGGGGCCAACCATTTGTTGTTTAATGTAGCATTAAGTATAGGTCCCAACTAAGGCCACTAATAGGGCACGGGCCCCCTGCTCCCCGGTGGAGCCGCCACTGCGCACAACGCCAAATAGGCGGGTATTCTAATCTTAGATATCATTTAATATCTGTTGGAACTGAACTGAGGCTTATTTCAACTCAACTTGACACCACTGACATCAACTGAATTTAATTAAGATTAAGAACATTTAAAGACTATTCAAACGACTTCTTTAGGGCTTGAACATACACTAGAATAACAAACAATAAAAAATACCTGTAAAAACTCAAATAAAAAGTTCATAATTTTACTTGAAATTTCTGTTAAAACTTAAAAGTGCATCATGAAAGGTGCGGAAGATGGCAGAGTGGGTTACGTGCTGGAGCGTCAGGCTGACGGAACGGGTTCAAGCCCCGTTAGCGCCCCTAGTGGCTTTCACACAGGCAGTAATGCCTCCTAAGCCACTTTAAATCATGCAAAGTAGATAAGAGTTGTGCTATACTGAGAAGAAGAGGGTTGCCCAAAGGGCCAAAGGGAAAATATCCCGCCAAGGAACTGTCTGATACATGGATCGATTGACAGATGACGTAATATGACAGGCTGGAAAAGTAGAGAAGATTGGGAAGGCTCGGTATGGCGATGATATGTATGTCAAAGATACACGTGTTGAAGACAGAAATATTTCATAAATATGACTACTTTAAGAATGTTTTGCTGTACAAAACCTTGTACAGGGTCCCCATTATATTCTATCCTCAAAATTGGTCTGATCACTGAGATCATCATCATCATCATCATCATCATCATCATCATCAGCATCAGTCATCATCATCAGCATCAATTTTTTTATCAATTTTTTCAATTTTCACTCATCATCATGTCAGCCCATTTTTACATTAGTTACATTACATCAATCATCATCAAACGCAAATAACGTCCCTGTTTTTGTTTTTTGTTGCATCATCATTTCATCAGCCCCAATGACGCCTTGTCGTCGTCGTCGTCGATCATCATCAGGTTTTTGCCTCGGGGCCAATTATTTCTGTTCTGAAGCATTGCGTCGCCATCTGGCGAATATGAACGACGTTTCTTAAGTTAAACAAAGTCCAATATAATCAGAAGAAAATGTGATTCAGATCGAATATTATTCATTCATTTTCATCGCTCGTAGTCGCAGAAGTTTAAACAGCAGAAGAACCTAATCATATAGCGCATTGCAACGTTAATGTTTGACCATTCTCATTTCTTCTACAAGAAACCTTTATTTAGCAATGCCTGTTAATTATACATTGAGAAACTCCGCTTAACTGACAGGTGATTTGCAAAATCAACAATAATGATGGCAACGAACACAAGTTGCAAAGACTAAAAACGCAAAATGCGAGAACAGATTTGATTTTCTGTAATTAATTGAAACGAAAAGCAAGCGACTAAATATTTATTGAAACTTCTATAGCGCCATTGTGACAATGCACTTGGTCACAGTCTTTGAAGCAAATGATTCATCATCAGAGTCATCATCAGAGTCAGAATCATCAGAATGATTGTCATCGTCATCATCACAGAGGCCTAGCTAGGAGTAGGGGCACATATTGCCCCAGATGCCGAGGTGGGGGGGGGCCAAAATCGGGTTTACGGTAGGAAAAAAGCAGGAAAGAAGCCTAAATATATCTGTGACGACCTTTTTTTGCTTGCTGTTGACTTGAGGTGGGCGCCATCAGTATGATTTGTCCTCGAGCGGCGGAAACCCTAGTAACAATCTAGTTGTAACGGACTGTGATGACCTTTTTGCTCGTCTGATTCTTCCTGAAGCTGAGGACCTTTCTTGCTTGTCAACGTTTTTGTGAACTTGAGGGGGGGGCGCCGACAGTATGTTTTGTCCTCGGGCGCCGAACACACTAGCTACGCCTCTGCATCATCATCGTCATCAGAATTGTTGCCTTTGTTCAATCTTTCGAATATGAGCGACGTTTCTAAAGTGCATCAGGTCGTGACGAGATTGTATATGGTCCATTAATTATATATATAATTATATATATATAATTTTATATACAAATATATTTAAAATCATATATAGGGGCCTACACATAATTATATATTTGTATATAATTATATAAAGACATAAAATTATATATATACATTCGAGTTATAAATAAATTCGTTAGATTTTTACACACTTGCTGATTTAATTAATTTAGTAGCCTATTCAAGGCTATTCCACAACGCCCAACGAGAGAACGGTAACCAGTTGAAACAACGCAAACAAAAGGACGCAAACGATAGGTACGCACAAGAACTCGTATTTAGAAGTATCCAGAACAATATCTATGGTCACTGATCTATGCCCACCAGCTAGAAATCTGCTTCTGCCATTGGCGTCTATTAATAGACGACAATGGTTTCTATGGTTTCTGCCCACCAGTGGGCGGAGCAACCGGACTTTGTTGGTAAACACTGGATACCCCTATATAAAGGGCAAATTATGCAATGGGCCTTCATCATCTCCCTAGCATTCAAATGAGTCAACGGCAGTGGCGGTTCCTGGAATTCTTGGTGGGGTGTGTGAAAAAAATTTATAGGAAGTTGGGTGGGATACAAATGAACGAGCTGTCCGACTAAATGAACGAGCAACATAAATGAACACAAACGAACGAGCTGCCCGACTTTGTGACCAACGCGACTAGTCTTGAAATGTTTGCTACCAGACTAAAGACGCACTTGTTTAACATCTCATTTAACTTAGTGCAATGTGTAAAGCGCTCTTGATCTTGGCCTGCTGTGTCTATGGCGCTATATAAATTGGCTTATTAACTAACTAACTAACTAACTAACAAAGTGAAGAAGACAGCACAAAAGAAAAAGAGAGAGAAAGGTCATTGTTAGTGTTTTGCTCCCTAAATGCTAATAAACCTTGCAAAGAAGCCGACAAGAAAAGAACGGTCATTTTGCAGTATTTTTCACTATTTTTTGAATCACCAGAAAATAGGTTGACAAGCAAAAAAAGGTCATCCGGAACCCCGGTGGGGGATGCATCCCCAGTCATCAACATGGTGGAAGCGCCACTGTGGATTTCAGCTGAAAATTGAGTGAGAAAACGCATAAGCTATTGACTCTTTTGATCGAATTTCTTTAGATAACATTATATCTCACATTGTGCAGTCGAACTACATGTAATGTCGCTCTGTCGTTGTTCGTAGCGATAAGAAAAAAGTGTCGTGGAAACGCTGGAAGAACCTGGAAGAACGAATTCGTTTTTACGAATTCGTTTTCACGAACGAATTCGTTTTTAGAAGTCTAGACTAAACAGACCGTAAAAGTGACACTGTAAAATGTCTTCGAATGATTGATAAAGTGGAAAACTGCCATCGGTAGACTTATTATTAAATCTGTGATATTTAATCGCATCTTGTATTACCTTTTGGTCTCTTGTTGCAACATACTGTACCGGGTGGGGGTATGTCCTGATGGGGAGGTCAATGTTCGGGGGAATTACATTGGGGGATGATATTCTACATCCGGTACTGGCGCTGGGACTGGTACTGGCTGCATTCGTACCAAGTTCTGAGGGTGTTGGATTCAGTACTGCTTTTTTCATCAAATTCTAGCGTCGAAATTCCCGCTGAATCGAATGAAAGTATCTGTTGAGTACACCAAGGACAGAAAACAATTAAGCATACAGTTGTATATCGGATAATAGTAATAATATTAATGATCAATTTATTTAAGTTAATTTCTGTCGATGTCAGTATGTACGCCACGCCTGTCAATTCCAATGTCTAAATAGACGAATGCTTGAACGCGGTTTGTGATTTTTGCATCGGCAATTGATGCACTGCTACCGAATTGTTGTTTGCCCAACCCGACCAGAAGGCAAAATAACCGAGGCATTGTCGGTAATTGCCCGGGTGTGGTTACGCCACTGGACGCACAGAGCGTTTATCTGGCGCATAACGTCTTTGTTTCTTGAAGATCTTCTGTCTGAGAGAGAGAGAGAGAGAGAGAGAGAGAGAGAGAGAGACAGACAGACAGACAGACAGACAGACAGACAGACAGACAGACAGACAGACAGACAGACAGACAGACAGACAGACAGACAGACAGACAGACAGACATATAGAGACAGAGAGAGACAGAGAAAGAAAGACAGACAGAGACAAAGACAGAGACAGACAGACAGATAGATAGAGAGAGCGAATGGAAGAGAGAGAGAGAGATATGCAGACATACAGAGACAGACAGACAGAGAGAGATAGAGAGAGAGAGAAAATGAAAGAGAGACAAAGACAGACAGAGAGAAATAAAGAGAGAATGAAAGAGAGACAGCAAGGACAGAGACAGAGACAGAGAGAATGGATGTGCGTATGCATATGAATATAGATTAGCTCCTTCTCGCGTGCCCGTCGCTGCTCCTCGGCGCGTGCCTCGATGGATGAGGCCTCCTCGCCCGATCGCACAACGCACGGAGCGCCGCAGGGGCCTCGCTGCCCCCTCCCGTCGCCGCTTGCGCTTGCCCCCCGTTAAGAAAACGGTATTGATCTCCGGGGCTGGAGATTCGACGCCCAGAACGCGGCGGCGTCCTGATGAAATGCACTCCGGGCGGGCATCGTGGTCACAGGGTGTGGCGCTCAACGATCACCCGCACAAAATGTTGCTCCCACGTGTGTGTGTGTGTGTGTATATATGGTACGCTTGTTTATAGATGCGTCCGTATCAAAGATGATGAACTATGTTTGTATGTGTGTGTGCTTGTGTGTGTTGTACTTGTTTATAGATGCGTACGTTTCAAAGAAAAGAAAAGAAAAGAGCAAGAGGAAGACAAAGAATAAAGTTTACGGACAGCCTAAGAGAAGCGACAAGAACTACAGACAACATCGAACTGATAAGGAAAGCCAGAAACAGAGAAGAGTGGAAATCCATGGTCGCCGACGTAGCAATACATGGCACATGAAGAAGAAGACGTTTCAAAGACGATGAACTGTGTGCGTGTTTGTGTGCTTGTTTGTTTGTGTGCTTGTTTGTTTGTGTGCTTGTTTGTTTGTGTGTGTGTATGGCTCTTCCTCTCTCAACCGGGTTGCCATCGGCTATGGCAGAGTCAGTTAGCCTTATCGCGGAGGTCGTGCCGTTTATAGCGATAACCGCTGATTATGACAGACTCCTCGACAGACTCCAGAGCCTACTTCGTGCGGCTGCACGCCTGATCCATCGATCAAGGAAGTATGACCACATCACGCCACTGTTGATCGACCTACACTGGCTCTCGGTCCCCCCGAGCGAATAACGTATAAGTTGGCAACCCTCGTCTATCGGTGCCTGCACGACATCGGCCCCTCCTATCTCCGGTGCGAACTCCAGAGATCGGCAGACACAGACAGTAGAAGGCGTCTGCGATCTGGCTCCACTCAAGCACTCCTCGTACCGCGCACACGCCTTGCCACTGCCGGCGACCGTGCCTTCCCGGTTACCGCAGCGAAAGCCTGGAATCGTCTTCCGGTCTGTGTTCAATCATCACCTTCTCTGGACATATTTAAGAAGCGACTGAAGACTTGGCTGTTTGAGATGAGCTATTCTGTTAAATCCTGACCTATATTATTCATATACTTTTAATGTGTTCAAATAGTCCTTCTAGGATGATTCACCACATAAATCCTAACTTTCAATAAATAAATATGAAAACTAACTTCACCATTGCCGGTGGCAAACGACGCGGGAGAGAAAGGAGGAGCGAGACGCCCATCGTTTTTTACGGATGCCTCTTTAACATCATGAAAATCAAAGCACACACTAAGACGTGTTAAAGTAGATACCACGAATTTGCTAGTATATACGAAGTGTTTTATCCAGGCCTGATGGAGAATTTCATCTTCCCAAACCAGAAAAAGCCCTCCCCTCCTAAAAAAAAACTCCAGCACTTACGCGAATTTTTGCACCGAACTGTGTCTCTTCCCCTCCAGCCAAGTCAATTCCCTCCAAAGACATTGAGCCTGGATAAAAACAGATATAAATATAAAACTGTACAAGTCTATGTGCCAAACTTATCATGCCATAAAATGAAATAAAATTTCGATATTTTTATTACAGCTTCGTCAATGAACCATTTGGCCAGCAGTATAATTGACCAGTAGCCCTTAACAGTTTTAATTTATAACTTATAGGTTGACCATCAGATTGTGACAAAAAGTTACCGATCACGACCTTCAGCAAAAATCAAAAATCCATGGGCGCCCGCACATTGGGGCAGGAGGGGGCACTTGCCCCTCTTGGAAAATAAAAATGTCAATATTTCCCATTGAAATTTGAAAACCTTGCTAAAATATTAACCGTGACCATTGTGTTAAGATGTGTTTTGCCCCGTCTTGGAAAAATTTATGTGACTTAGCCATGACCATTATGTTTTGCCCTCCTGGAAAAATTTATGTGGGCGCCCATGCAACAATCCAATATAGAAGTTGAATCTATATATTATTTTTATCATTACTATAAAGCTCTACAAAAATTTATGCCTTGTATTATTTTTTGTCCTTAGAACCCTGGACTCATCCTCTGTAATAACTAATTCTTAAAACCTGTTTGACAACCATTCTGCTGAATGCTGTACCTGTGGTGTAAGACCCACTGCAAGAAATCACTTGTGCGCAGTGTTATTTCTAGGATTTTAAATTTGGGGTGTCGAGAAAATCTGGGGTGTCGGAATTTTTAAGTATCTGCCCAAAAAAGGCTGAGAAGCAAAAAAGGTCAGCCGAGAATAATAGTTGGGGGTGTCTCCTTCTCCATTTGGGGGTGTTCTGAGCTAATTAGTATGCATTTTGTATGCATACCATTGTCGCATTACCAAATTTTTTTGGGTGGGGGTGTCGACCTCAAATTGGGGGAGGGTGTTGGGGGCTGTTATAGTGGGTGCAAAAATATCCCTGATCGTGCGTGAGTCGAAGTGACAAGCAGTGCAGTAGGAAAGAATCTCTATAGAACAAAGAAGAGGCGACATCCTCACACATCCAGAACGTTGAAGACAGGTCATTAATTATGCAATGAGCAATATAATAATAATAAACAAATAATAGCATTGATGAAAACACTGTGACACGATATTAACCATAAAAGAAACAATTAAACACGTCCAGTTGATCTATAATTATAATCAGTGTTTATTCTAGCCCCCTTGACATTGGGGGGATTTTGAAATGTTTGGGGGGGACAAGGTCTGAGTTTCCACACGTTGGGGGGATTTCCATTCCCCAACCAACGGCTAAAAAAATTTGGGAAGGGGAATTTTCAAACTTTGGGGGGGATTCCCCCTAAGAAGGCCTAGAATAAACACTGATTATAATGACTAAATATTGACAATAAATTATGAATAAATCAGCAAGTGATGTTGTGATAATGGCTTGAAGGTATGTATTCCGGCCGTGGGCAATACTGCGGTTAGTCACTGATTAATTATCACAGAAAACGAATAATCTGGTTGCAAAACAAAAATCACAGATGTTTGTAATTAGTTTTCAATAAGAGAGATTGTGTCCTCCAAAGGGTGGTTCAGATCTGACGTTCGTCATATCCAGTCACTGTCTTTTGACCGACTGCATCAAAAGTCTGTCAAGAGTTGATTGGCGTCAGTTCATCCAGTCCTTATCGAACATAGACTGATGACGTGGATGCTCACGCTCATTTGGGGCAAACTTGGATGAAAAAGTGGGAGCCCAACCCCTATACGTTCCCCTCTCATACGGTGGTATGAGAGGGGAACAATACAATGATCTTCTTAGTGTGCCCCAAGCACGGACCTATACTCTACTGCATATATACTATATTTAGACGAAACCATACTGTAAGGGTGCTTTTTGGAATGATAAATTATATTAAATTATATTAGCATGGAATATATAAAATGAGCCATATGACTAAAGAAACATAATTAAATTAATGGGGGACGTCATCTTATGGGCAGTTGCCAAATGGAATTGCAGTAGAGAGGATGGCGCCTAGACCCGTACGAAGTGGGGGTGCAGGGGGTGCAGCTGCACCCCTGGAAAAATTTAGGGATGCAGTGCACCCCCTGGAAAGAAGATGGTTTGCACCCTGTCTGCACCCCTTCCAGCTAAAATTGGCCAAAAATTGCCCAAATTTAATTTTTAAAATGGCCCAAAATTGCCAGAATTTGATAAAATTGGCCCAAAATTGCCAAAATTTGCAAAGCAAATTACAAAAATCGCCAAATATTTGCTAAAATTGGCAAAAGATTGCCAAAATTTGCTAAAATTTGCTAAAATTGGCCCAAAATTTGCAAAAAATTATCTCGCCCCAAGAAAAGTGTGAACTGACGCTACTGCTTTTACCTGGAGAAAATCTGCACCCCCTGCTGAAAATTCGTTCCGACGGGCCTGATCACTGATGGCGCAGAACTGATTTTTTAAAGCTTAAATGTGTAATAAAGTTTTATATATGTTGACAACTCGTTGTGCATAGGCCTATGTGGAGGGTTCTTTGACTGTAAGCAGGGAAAGCGCTTACACATACAGTCAAGAGCATGGTTACTAGTATGATTTTAATCGTAATATTTTAGAGTAAAATCAATAAAAGGCGCTTAGATTTCAATCGCGTGTGATTACTGTGTCAAAGCGCTTTTGTCTTTAGCCTAAGCTATGTTTACTGCGCTATAGAAATTGTCTAATAATAATAATAATAATAATAATAATAATAATAATAATAATAATGATACTACTACTACTACTACTACTACTACTACTACTACTACTACTACTACTACTACTACTACTAATAATAATAATAATAATAATAATAATAATAATAATAATGATGATAATAATAATAATAATAATAATAATAATAATAATAATAATAATAATAATAATAATAATAATACTGTGAAATACGGCGTTTTAGCATTGGACAAGCCAGTGACTTTGGTTCACCGGAGGGGACCAATTTTAACGAGCGTTCGTTTAAGACGCCACATCGCCATTGACCACGCAGGCCGACAGCTGCGAATACCTGCTGCGGGAACAACGAACGGAGCCTGCGTTATAAGGACAGAATATACCGCCGACGCCGATCGAGGAATAAGCAGAGAAACCGAGGAGCGAAAGAGGAATGGTCGTTGAAAATGTCATCCTCTCTTTAATCACCGCAATCATAATAATCTCACTAATCCTCCTCCTCCTCCTCGTCGTCGTCGTCGTTGTTGTTGTCATCATCATGTCGTTGTCATAATCGTCGGCGATAACGACGACCAACCGAACTGGCGTAAAATGGAAGATCCTCATGTGACCAGCTGCTGTGGAGGACGATATACGACGACTTAGATGACAAATTATATCTCCTTTACCGCCTCCTCCTCCTCCTCCTCCTCTTCCTCTTCCACCACCTTCGTGACCTTACCGTGCAGCCCAGTGCGCTCTAATCACGGGATTCCGTGGATTTTTGCAGACGATAAGAGGTAACAATTATTCTATTATTGGGACGTTTTTATCAGTTTCATTATTTGCTTCATATTTGTTAACCTCTTAACTGGGCAACTATTTGTAACTCAATGTAAAAGGGACGAGCGTTACTCGGGGCACCCAGTTAAGGGGTTAAATCTGGGCTGTCGAAGAAGCAGTGTTTGAATCGTTCGGACGAACCTATTGGTACAGTGCGATAAATATCATGGAACCAGAGCATAGCTAGGATTTTCTGAAGGGGAAAGGACGACCATTGAGAAGGAAGCAGGCCCTAGGGAGATATAGTGTAGGGAAACTTGCGATGGCCTGTTTTGCTTTTCAGTCTTTTCGAAATGTGTTTATAATTATTAATATATAATATATTATTCCATTATTCCATGTGTTACGAAACATCAAAATTTACAGAGAATTGAATACAATGATACTTTCTGTCTTTAGGTATTAGAGCACACCAGAGATGTCCATGGGTCCATTTCTTAGAACCCAATCCAATCCAACCCATCGAATCTCCAACCCAACCCATACCGTTAATCGGTTTACTTGAGCCAACCCA
Source organism: Metaphire vulgaris (assembly GCA_018105865.1). Lineage (NCBI taxonomy): Eukaryota > Metazoa > Annelida > Clitellata > Crassiclitellata > Megascolecidae > Metaphire > Metaphire vulgaris. The sequence goes on from CM030849.1 coordinate 11,069,908, forward strand.
CTGTAATACATTACAGTTTCTTAAACCATGACTTATTTTCTGACCCAACCCAACCCAACCCACCACTAATATGGAAAAGTCTGATCCAACCCTATCCAACCCAACCCAACCCAACCCATGGGTTAACCCAACCCATTGACATCTCTGGATCATTCAACTCAGAATAATAATACGCGATAAAATAACATTTTTGATCGGCCAACCAAAGAGGGATTTAACCCCCAAACCGCCCCTAGCTACACCACCCCTTTGAGTGGTTCGACCCGCTGCGTTTTTTACATAAAAACAATTAGCATTGCTGGGCAATGACCTTGATCCTGATCGTTTACCCTGGTTGTTGCACGTAACGTTTTTAGCAACAGGGACAATTTAATTAGGTTTAAAATATTTCTCATTGATTTATCGTGACTGCGTCTTTGGCCTAACGCGTCTGACGTACTGAAACTTTGATTTCGGTAACGTGGCGTTACAAGAACGTAGGCTATTTGAGTACTTTGTGGAAGATTACCAGTATAGTTTTACTTATCAAACCTACCGATGAAATTGGAGTCAGTGTTTTATCCAAACCTGTTAGGAGGGAGATTTCCCATCCAAAAAAAACACAAAATCCCCCCCACAAAATCCCAGCACTGATACAAATGTTTGCATTGAACTGTGTCTCATCCTCTCCAGCCAAGTCAATTCCACACCAGTGGCGATTCCAGGAATTCTTGGTGGGAGGATGAAATTTTTTTATAGGAAGTTGGTGGGGGATGCAAAATGAAAAGAAAAATAAAATAAAAGAGAGAAAAAGACCACTGTTACTAAATGTTAATAAACCTTGCCAAATAAGCCCGACAAGCAAAAAGAAGGCCATTCGCAGTATTTTTCACTAATTTTTGTAAAAACTCACCGGAAAATAGGTTGACGAGCAAAAAAGGTCACCCGGAACCTCAGTTGGGGATGCGTCCCCAATCATCAACATGGTGGAACCGCCACTGAATATACAGGCCTACAAGTCTTGTTTTTGCCTGTCTTTGCATGATTCCGATAGCAGATGTCTATTCAAAACATCAGCAAATCTTATGGCTGTTGTGTGGTATACTTTGGCGGATTGAATTGGTATAACGATAATAATTATTCGCCTACAGACTTTTCGTCTACGACAATTCGTTTACAGACGTTTCGTCTACCGATAATAGGTCTGCAACAATATCTGGGCTATGGTTAGGGTTAGGTGGGATTAGGTTAGGGTTATTGTTAGGGTTATTGCTAGGGTTAAGGTTAGAGTTAAGGGTAGGGTTATGGTTAGGTTTAGGTCTGGGTATCGTAGTAGACCTATTGTCGTAGACGAAAAGTCTGTAGACGAACTGTCGCGAAACCAAGTTGGACTCTTACAACTGTTTATCTCCCGGGTCCATCGGTCTCAGATACAGCAGTCCTGCACAAGTTTGATTGATCAGTAAGCCGTGGTCCAGTTTAGATAATAATCTAATTGCCGGGCAATTACGACAACTCAATAAAGCGGTAATAGGCTACGTGCCGTTTAGGGACTCATAAAGCCCTCAAGAGGCCATGGAAAATATATGGAGAGGAAAAACCTGGTAAAAATATATTCCTTCACGTTATTACTCATGACGTACTAAGTCTTCCATGATATCTTTCATATTCAGGTGTGCATGTATAGGCTACTAAAGCGCTCAATGCTTTCACAGACATGCAAAAATTACGTATATAGGCCTAATAGGCCTATATATATATATATATATATACTATATATACTATATATATAACATATATTCAATAGAATGGATGAAAGGAGACTACCATACAAGGCACTCTACACTCAAATAGAAGAAAACAGAGGAAGAGGAAGACCCAGAAAAAAGTGGATGGACAACATCAGAGAAGACATGAACATGAAAGGAATTACAGTAGTAGAAGGAAGACGATTGACAGAAGATAGAACTTCTTGGAAGCATTTTGTGTCTAGCTATTGCCGCTGATGAGCTGGCAGAAAGCAAAGATGATGATGATGATGATGATGATGATGATGATGATGATGATGATGATGATGATGATGATGATGATGATGATGATGATGATGATGATGATGATGATGAATATTCATATATTAATATTTTAATCAATATATATTCAAACTTATCATTCGGCTGGAATATTGATGAATGTGCGAGCGTTTACTATTGTTTGGGCGTCCAGAGTAGAAATGACTATATCGTCTGTATATCGACCTCTGTATGACTGTAAAACCCAAGACCCCCATCCCTATCACATACATTAAACAACAAATGGTTGGCCCCCACAACGGCCCCCCCACTTGCCAAATCCTAGAGCCGCCACTGTCTATCACAGACATGGACATGGGTTGGGTCTACCCATGGGTAGAGGCGTAGCGTGCCGATGGCTATTGTGGTTTTAGCCACTGGCGGAACACATGACGGGGGGCGGCAAATTTCTGAAGCGACGACATGGGCCATGGGCGGGATGAGTGGACGTTACGCCTCTGCCCATGGACTGGGTTGGGAGGGGTTGAATTGGGTTGGGGGTGAGGTCAGACATGCTTATGTCTATGGTGGGTTAGGTCAGAAAATAATAAGTCATGGTTTAAAAAATTGTAATGTATCACGGTGGGTTCACTGGGTTGGGTCAAGTAACCCTATTGCTTTCGTGGGTTGGGTCTGAATCATGATGTGTTGGGTTGAATTGGTTTTTAAAAATGAACCCATGTCCGTTTCTAATCTATCGTTCGGTTGGAATTAATGACTGTGCGAGTGTTTACTCTTGCTTGGGTCGTTCAGAGTGGAGATTGCTATTGTCGGAATTCATGAATCAGAAGAAACAAACAGTATATCTTTGTCCAATTCACCGATATATTGCCTGGTATTGCATTCACGTGACCACCTTCCCGGGATCGGTCACTGAAATGACGTCATCGTTACGTCGTTCCGGAAGTCAATTATCCAATTGTAGTTAGAAAAATCGTTTGGTTGATAAAACACAGGTCCGTGTGTCTGATATTAAAAGGAACGTGAAATATGTACTTTGACGTTTCACAATGAACAGAGTGAGAAAAACGCTGGATCTTACGTCGTTTCCGTGGATTCGATTTTCTGCTCATCAGCTCCTCAAAGACCCGTTTGAGAATGCGTCGACCAGGACCCATTAGACGCACTATCCCTAGCCACCCGACTCCACTGACCCCCTCTTCCCCTTCACTGCGACCATTGGCTCAATGCACGAGCGCTGAAATCTCTCTCTCTCTCTCTCTCTCTCTCTCTCTCTCTCTCTCTCTCTCTCTCTCTCTCTCTGTCTGTCTCTGTCTTTCTGTCTCTGTGTGTCTGTCTGTGTGTCTCTCTTTGTCTCTTGGGCTCTCTGTCTATCTCTCTGTTTTTCTCTCTCTGTCTCTGTCGCTCTGTCTTTTCTCTGTTTGTTTGTCCATCTGTCTCTCTCTCTCTCTCCATCTCTGTCTCTGTGTGTCTGTGTGTTCATCTGTGTCTCTCCCTGTCTCTGTCTCTCTCTGTCTATCTTTCACTGAATGTTTTTCTCTGTCTCTGTCTGTCTCTGTCTCTCTGTCTCTGTCTCTCTCTCTGTCTCTCTGTCTCTGTCTCTGTCTCTGCCTCTGCCTCTGTCTGTCTGTCTGTCTGTCTGTCTGTCTGTCTGTCTCTCTCTCTCTCTCTCTCTCTCTCTCTCTCTCTCGTCCGGCGATCTAGCGGCCTGTCTGAACGGCAGTCGTCGGCATGCAACTACGGGGACATCTGTTGTTAACACAGTAAAAAAAGTGTCAACGCTCATTAGGTATGTGAGCTTGGATATTGATCCGTTGAAACGCGTTGCTCCATATTGAAGACGACGTCAGCTAAGCAACAATACGCCATTGGGTTTTTACCGTTGCTGGTCCTTGGGCCTTATTCTATAGGCTGTGTAATATGCTATTGCAATTGAATACTTTGAGTTGAATATGCAATACTAGTACTGGTTGTTGCCGCGTGTTATGCCAAATGATTATGATCAGTATGAAGTTCTGTTGCACCATTTCCAGTGGCGTAGCCAAGGGCGGGGGGTTGGGGTTGTGGATCAACCCCTCTCCATTGGTTGTCCGACCACAATTTTTTATATTGCGTATTATTGTATTATATTATATTATTATTATTATTATTATTATTATTATTATTATTATTATTATTATTCTGATAGCTCTATAATTCACTTAAACAAGCGCAGAAGAATAGTCGACGACCTATTTTTGCTTGTCAGAATTTTTCGAAGTTGGAAATCATGGGAACCATACCCCACCCGCGCTTCGGGAAATCCTGGCTACGCCACTGACCATTTCTAAAAGGCAACGGTGAAAATCGATGTCCTTCCAGGTCCATCTGCGACAGCTTACGTCAATAATTTATTCTAAGGATCGATTATTGTTGAAACAAGAAGAGAGACTCCGAGAGACTGTGACGGTTGGAAGAGCTGCGTTTCAGGTCGAGATTTGAGAGTAATCTGTCCAAGGGGCCGTCCATAAAGTACGCCTGCTTTGACAGTTTTGAACCTCCCCTCTGTGTCAACCTGTTACAAATCTCGGAACAACCCCCCCAAAGCGTTCGTCCACGCAGGTTTTCTATTGAATATATTCGATTTTTTCATTCAATTTTCGCCAGCGAACTAGATATTCAACTCCCGGCAATGATGACGAATATACTTAAGGCTAATTTTTTTGTATTTATGGCAAAAAAGTGTTTATGAGCAAAGAACATAAAACGTTATCTCTCTCAAACGCTTTTACTATACCTCCGATCAGGTATACAGTATGTAATGCTTAACTTATGCTGAAAGTGTTGTGCCTGACACACTTTCTTATATTCCCTCCTCCTCCTCGAGCGTGATGTACGTTATGGACATCCCCTAACTGTAGAATCTAAGAGAGAGAATGGGAGCTATAGATGTTTACGCGCAGTAGAAAACTCTCTCTTATCAGATTCAGCCAGCGTTTTATACAGGTCTTTTAGGGGAGATTCCCCTTCCCTCAAAAAAATCAAAATGTTCTCCCCCCAAAAAATTGTCCAGTACTGACAAAAATATTTGCTTTGAACTGTGTCTCTTCCCCTTTAGCCAAATCAATCCCAGGAGCGTAGCGAGTGGGGTATATCGGTATATACCCCCCAAAATCAGTGTACCTTAAAGTTTTGTATGTGATTTACATGTAGTTTTATGTGGTTTATATGGTTTATGTGGTTTATAGTTAAGATTTTATACCCACCCAAAATATTTAAACCTCCCAAATCAAATTCCTGGCTACGCCTTTGATCAATCCCTCCAAAGCCTGGAGTCTGGATAGAACACTAAGCGCAGTATTGGTTCTAGATACGTTTAACTACTAATTGACTCTTGTCGAGTAAAAACGATTCAGCGTCAATTGTGAACAGGCTCACTTTTTCACTCTTCAATGTTCTACGAAGCGAATATGAAGCGGTCTCCGATGTGATTCTTTGTTCGACAGTCAAACCTGTATACATTTTAACAATAGGATTGGTGGGTTTTAGAGATAGCCTATTTAGTCTTGTCAACTGTCATAGCCAGGGCTTCGGTATGCTACAACAGTGGTTTTCAACTCGTGGTCCACGGACCAAAAGTGGTCCGCGAGAGGGTGTCTAGTGGTCCGCGGCAAATTCTGAAACAACATTAATAAAAATTAGACATATATATATATGTTTCCATGTCAGTGGCGTAGCCAGAGCGTTGGGGGTTAAACTCCCCTTGGGTGCCCGGACGCAACATTTTTTAGAACGAGCAGCACAATTATTAAGCAAGTTGACGACACGACCTTTTCCTTTTCTGCTTGATGTCGGGGTCACTGGCGAGGAACGAAGTTCACACGCGATGACCTCTCTTTTGCTTGTCCTGATTTTTCTCAATTTTCAGGTGGTACGCGAGACATTTTTGATCTTCAAAAGTGGCCCGCGACGCAAAGAGGTCTGAGAACCACTGCGCTATAGGAACTGCTACATTCACAGGCCAGCTCGATCAGACCGCACTAGGCTTTTGACCAGCTTCGTAAGCTTCTCCAGCGAGGTCTAAAGGGTTGTTAGCCAGGGCTTTTTGTGCCGGAACGAGACGGAACGGCGTTCCGGAAAATATGAAGACTAGTATTTTTTTTGCAACATTAAATTCATAAATAGAAAATTTAGAACCGATATAGTTCTAAATGTTCTATGCATGAATTTAATGTTGTATTGATAATAATCATTATAGTAACTGTTTGGCGCTACGTCATGTTGACAAATGACTTCTGACTATTGAGTTCCGGAAAATATTTTTTTTACAAAAAAGCCCTGGTGATAGCAGATCAAAATATTATATTTGGAGCATATTTTGAAAAATAAATGAAATCGTGTGTTGCGTATTACATCATATAAGCGATCATCCTTCCCAAACTGAATCACACGAGCAGCTAGTGTCTCTGACAATGACGACTTGAACTTTGAACTCACTGCCCTTCGGATATTGACCATTGCCTGGCTGATCCCACATCTTTTCGGGCGTTGTGCTGCTTTCCAAGGGATCTCATTTTTTACTTTATTTATCATCTGGCAGAAACACTTGTCATCAGGATGTTGTCGCTGTCTATTTTCATTCAATCGATGTTTTCTAATGTAATGTCACGAAATATTTATATGTCGCCTTTTCTTGAGAAGGAATACGGCCAGCAGTCAGGTGTTTACAATCGGCGAAAGCAATATTTGCGATATTATGCCTATGCACAGGGATGTTAACAAGGACTCATCAGCCCTCAAGGCCAGGACCAGGACCAAGAACTCAAACTTAAAGGCAGGACCAGGACCAGGACCAAGACCACAAACTTAAAGGCCAGGACCAGGACCAAGGACTTTGCTAAAAATTTAGCAAGTCCTTGAAACAACATGTCCTGTCATACTAATTAAGCCGTAATTTAAATGACAAGACGATAAGCCATATTACTATTGCATATTACACAGTACAGTTGACATTTGAAGAGTGGAACGGACCAAACATTGCTCTTTTGCAGAGTTAAGCATAGTCAGCTTTTAAGCGCAAAGCTGCATTTAAAAAAACACCGATGTTTCCAACAATTAATCTGACATTCTTGCCCTATGTTGGCGCATTATGATTCCGTTTTGAAAGAATATACGCTCCACTGGAGCAGGCGTCGCAGGTGTGCATAGAATTCTCTGAAAGAGTGGCTGCAAGTGGACAAACTGCTGAGAACAGGCAGCTGTTTCAATCGTCATTTGTGAGTCTGGTGATGGCAAATTGATAGTCTGTATAGATATTTTCCCATTTGTCGCTGTGGAGTTATACAGACTAAAAATACCCTAGAATTCATTCACCAAACAAATACACTTTAACCTAGATTTTATATGGCCATGACTGATTTCAAGGACAATTCAATGACTCAATCCTCAAGGCCAGGAACAGGACCAGGACCGAGGACTCAAAGCTGTACACGTATGGCAATTTTGATAGAAATATATTTAGGAACTTTTAAGAAATCATAGTTTTCCTGCTGGTTTTTTTCGTAGAGACACCCTGTATATAATGTCTTATGTATAATATATATATATATATATATACATATATATATTTGCATACTATAATTTTGGGGAGTATATATATATATATATATACCACCTCCCGTCGCTGCGCCCCTGAGTGTAGCCCAACCTCGCATCGAGGATCGCTGAAGAACATGCAGAACTGGCAATCGCCGGTTGAAACGTGACCGAAATCATGTAAAAACAACTGATCAGATGCAGTTCATTCTGAGAAGCGTCACTTTTTATCATGGCAATCAGGAAGATCAGACATGACGTGTGATTGGCCAAAATTCTGGGAATGACACCGGTCGCGTCAATGAGAGTTGTTGGGAATGTCTATATATCTCTCGTTATTTGCTGTCGATAATTCTCTGATGGCGTCCTGACATCCCACATCCCCGATGGACTGATCGCAGAATGCAAATAATGATTCTTGAATCATTCATAAATTATTTGGTAATTTTTCACGTTTTCATGAATAATTCATAATTAACTTGTTAATTAATTAATTAATGCTTTTATGAATGATTCATAATTTGTTCATTAATTAGTATTTGTGTGCCTATAAATAGTTCATAATTAATTTTGCTAATTAATTAATTAATTAATTAATTAATTAATTAATGTTTATGAATTATTCATAATTTATTCATTAATTGTTCATGTATTTATGAATTATTCATAATTATTCATAATTATTCCTTTCATTAATTATTCGTGTTTTTACAAACTGTTATTCATGTCTTTGTATGTTCTGTTAAACCGTTCGCGAAAATAATGTCTTTGACCGGAGCGTTGGAATCGAGCTAAAAATGGACGCAGCCAAAGATAACTAGAACAAGAGATACACTTTGCACCGTCGAACACGAAAACAAAGGGGGTGGGGAGGGGGTTAGGAGCATAGATAAGAAGTTATGGGCCTACACGAAGAGACATCGTTTACTGGCAGCACAATAACAGATCCTGTACGAACTGAGGATTATCTTACACAGAGACGTATAATCTGACTATTCGGAGTACTAGATAAAGCACACATACAAGGACACATACACACACACATATATATGTATATATATAATGCGCTAACCGAGTAGTTTAGAGTCGAGTAGAGTCGATTAGCTTAGCGAGTACTGAGTACTCGCGTAAAACCGGAAATACATGATTTGCAAACGTTACACGTCATATAATGCGTATTATTTGCCTCATGGCACTCATTTAACCAAAGCAGAACACTAGATACAGTTACATATCAATTTCTTCGGATATTCAAGTGTATTCACGTATATAACAGAAGTTACAGAACATAAACTATTTTACCGGTACTGGCAAAAACGAGGTCCACACTAGACTTGGCCCACTGTGGGCAACATCTGAACTAACTAGGTATAACGATTAAGAATAACCTAAATAAGACTGTTTAATAATTTGTATCAAATAACAGTAGGCCAAATTTTAATGAAATTCTTTTGGTTATTCTTTATTTATCTATTCTATTCTTTATTTAGTTATTCTATGCGAGTACTCGACTCCAAAAAAATTACTCGACTCCAATTTGGAATCGAGTACTCGCGTTACTCGAGTTACTCGGCACAGCCCTACTCAGCGGATCTGTAAGTATGCTATATCCGAGGTACGTTTTAACGTATAACGTAGTAATAACGTCCAATACAGTAGCGCATAACACCGGACCGTACATTGCGGCGCGTTATAACCGAGGCCGTCATAACGAAGTTCTACTGTACTAGATTAAACACACATACATGTAGAAAGACAGATACGCAAGCCCACGAACAAGCACACCCGCAACCGCAGACACACATGCAAAAACACACACATATATATATGTATATATATGTATATATATACACATATATATACACATATATATACATATATATATATGTATATATATGTATATATACACATATATATACACATATACACACATATATATGTATATATATGTATATATACACATATATATACACATATACACACACATATATATATGTATATATATGTATATATATACACATATATATATACATATATACACATATATATATATATATATATACACATATATATATATGTATATATATATGTGTATATGTATACACATATATATACACATACACACACATATATATATATATATATACATATGTGAGAAATATTGAGGAGACCCTGGAATGGAAATAGACGTTGCCTTTCAGTTCCGTTTTTCCTTTATCTCCGACTCTCCAGCTGCCGCCGCCGCCGCCGCCGCCGCCGCCGCCGCCGCCGCTGATAAAGCCATTCCTCTTCGGCACCACGGAAGGCCGCCTGCCCATTTCATGGAACGCCGGTCTTGAGAAGCACGCCCTGACCCTCGGCCACGATACGCCGCAGCCCCGGAAGGAGAGCGCCATTACCCGTATCGTTAGCGGCGATTAATTTGCTCACGGGGGATCGTCGGACGGCACACACTGGACGGGGGCGGGAGGCGGGCGGCGGCCGGCGCGCACGCCTGACCAAGTATACCCGACGAGATGCTGCATCTTCGGACTTCGATGAGTAATAATTAAATCACTCGCGAAGGTCGGAAATATCTGCAGCAGCGAATTAAAGCAGAGATGTCCATGGGTAGATTTTTAGAACCGGATCCAGCCCCCAACCCATCAAATCTCCCCACCCAGCGCATGCCTGTATTAGGGTTTATTTATTTATTTATTGACAATTTATATAGCGCAGTAGAAAGGCTAAGGCCTACAACAAGAGCGCTTAACACAGTTCATATCCAATATTAAATAAATGTGTCTTCAAATTTCTAATGAAAAGTCCAGCTGAGACTGCTCCAGTCACATTGTCTGGAAGAGAGTTCCACAGGGCGGGATTCCCCCGCGCGAATGATCTTTCCCCAAACTTAGGGGTCTTGGACGGGTTACTTAACCCAACCCAATCCACCGTAATGCATTACAATTTCTTAAACCACGACTTATTTTTTGACCCAACCCAAACCAACCTACCATCGATATGGAAAAGTCTGACCCAACCCAACCCAATCCAATCCAATCCAATCCATGGATATCTCTGAATTAAGGTAAAGACCACGCGTTATCGTGGATATTTCATGAGAGCCTCCAGTGGCGGTTCCAGGATTTCTTGGCAGGGGGGGATGAAATTAATTCATAGGAAGTTGGCGGAGGGATGAAAATAGAAGGAAAAAATCAATGAACTTTGCTTCTAAAAAGGTTGACAAAAGGAAATTGTATCCCTAATTTTACTACACTTTTACCGAAAAATAGGTTGACAAGCAAAAAAGTAAAAGGTCACCTGCAGTTTTTCCCCGTAGTTTTACTAGACTTTTACCCAAAAATAGGGTTCCACAAGCAACAACAAAGGTCCGGTGGTGATGCATCCCCACTTATCCACCACGCGGAACCCGCCACTGGAGCCCCCTCCACATTAGAACAGTGCTTCCCAAGCTCTTAAGTTTAGAGGACTGGTAGAAGTGTTCATATTGCACCATGGACTGGTTCCTTTATTAAAAAATTCTTTTTCTTAAAATATGACGTTAATTAAATATGTCACGAAATCTATGCATGCTTAGCCAATTCTGTATGTACTTCTCTTGATTCTAGATGTATGGAAATATCAAAAATGTCAACAACACACGATACACACCACAAGATAATATTTCTAAAATGCTAGATTTTAAAAGTTTTCTCTCAGTTTTCTCGACTCATGCTGCATCTGGATTCTGAACTTTACTTTGGAATGCACTGAAGATTCAGAGCATCCGGCTGATTCCTTTGCCACTTGAAATCGTGTCACTAACTAATACTTGCAACTCTGCTGCGTATTCATTCAGTGGTTTTCTGGCTTTATTGTTATTCATTTAGTATTTTTCACTTCTTCTTCTTCTTCTTCTTTTCTTATTATTATTATTATTATTATTATTATTATTATTATTATTATTATTATTATACAAACCGACTTATATAGCGCAGTAGGTCTACACATGAATAAAGTTCAAAATCAAAAGCGCTTTACAGTCCAAATGATTTCTGAAAGAAGAATGTTTTGAGTTTCCGCTGGAACCGTTCAGGGTCAGTCTCTGTCGTAATATCACTTGGTAGCATGTTCCACAGAATAGGGTTCCCAATTAGTCTCCTAAACCACTTTAAATCAGGCCTGATGTCTGTCATATATTAGAGCATGTGGATGGGTTGAGCTTGGACTATGCTGTATTGTTATTTAGGATTGCATTGGCTCTGTTCCAGATGTCGTGGGAAACCTGTGCAGTTACGAGCAAAAGTTCCTCATCTACTATGTGGGATCCCTTGTGCATGGGGCCCCCTGTTTCATGGAGCATGTGGAACATGCCTAAAAAGGTTCTCAGCTACCATGTGGCGCCCCTTATGTATGGGGGCTCCTGCTCCATAGAACATTTGGAACATGCCTAAATATGCCACTGGATATTTGCATATTTTTGCAAAGGTTTCAAAAGTTTTGCATTGGGTCAAAAAGCCGAACTATTTAGCATCCTGCTGAAGATAATGCCTCTAGCTCTCTGATGCTGAAGCTGTCTGTAAGTTCTAACCTTCCCAGTCTTCGTTCTGTAAAGTCCCTCGTGACGAGTTCTGCATAAATAACTCCTCGATCGCCAAAGCTGCCGATTGGTCAAAGTGTCAGTATTTCAGCTGCGAGGGAAACTGACTCGAAATCCCAGACCTCCATCACCTCACAGCCCGTGCACCGGAGGACGCTCTGGTCGACGACAATTTCTATGCAAATGGCGTCCCATATTTTCAGCGGCTGGCAGACAGAACAGCACGGCATATATGCCTAATCTTCGTTTTCCACGGAACCGTAAATAAGAGCCAGCAGTTCCCTTGCAATGATAATGGCGACGATTTTAACCTTGACTAATTGCCACATGTAACAAATGTAATGTAATGTAACGTAATGTAATGTGATGTTATGAAATGTAATGTAAATCCTGACCTATATTATTCATGTACTATGTAATGTGTTCAAGTAGTCCTTCTAGGATGATTTACCCCATAAATCTGAACTTTTAATAAATAAATAAATGTAACAAATGTAATGTGATGTGATGTAATGTAAATCCTGACCTATATTATTCATGTACTATGTAATGTGTTCAAGTAGTCCTTCTAGGATGATTTACCACATAAATCTTAACTTTTAATAAATAAATAAATGTAACAAATGTAATGTGAATGTGATGTGATGTAATGTAATGTAAATCCTGACCTATATTATTCATGTACTATGTAATGTGTTCAAGTAGTCCTTCTAGGATGATTTACCACATAAATCTTAACTTTTAATAAATAAATAAATAAATAAATAAATAAATGTAACAAATGTAATGTAATGTAATGTAAAAAATATTTGTATAGCGCCTCTTCTGAAGAATCACTCAGAAGCGCTCCCGCTGCAATTACATAGACAGTGTTTTATCCAGACTACTGGCCTTTGGTGGAGGGGATTGACTTGGTTGGAAGGGAAGAGACACAGTTCAATGGAAACATTTGTGATAGTGCTGGGATTTGGGGAATTTTGTTGCTTTGGGGGGAAAATCTTTCCTAACAAGCCTGGATAAAACATTGCCTATAAGAGTTACATCTGCTGGCCATTTGCAGCCTGACAATTAAACTGTTAGAACCAAACATGGACATGGTTTTGTCCACCCTCGGGTCATAAATTTCCATGTTTATGGTGGGTTGGTAAGGATTAGACACAATAGATTCAATGATATTGAGTATACCCCAATAGTATTACTAAATATCAGGGGCGCCCACGGATGGGGGTAAAGGAAGCAGATGCTTCATAAAAAACCTATGGTGGAGGAAAATCCCCTCTGAGTTTTGGTATCACGTTAGAGTAGCACAGAGAAAGGGGGAACCAGAGGGATGGGCGCCCCTGCTAAATATGACCGAATTACAACATGTGACTCTATAATAATAACACTGTCTCAGTCACAGAGGACAGAGAGGTGCATGCAGATATCAGAGAACCATAGAAGTATGTTCGAGATAGACGCCACCGCCAATGTATTTTTACGTACGATACGCGTATCTTAGATTTGGGCATAAAATCGTTCAGTGACAGAGACTGGTTGGCGCCCGGGGCCAAGTCGATAACAAATGTTTAACGAGCAAAATATTGGTCGCCGAGTCAATTTTGGCGCCCCCGTCTGGTCGGCGCCCGGGGCCACTGCCCCCTCTGCACAGGCCCGCCGAGAGAAATTTCCGGGCCCCTGACAAGTCAGAAAAATTGGTGATAACCTGTTTTTGCTGGTCATTGATTTCACGATGTTGCAACTCTTAAAACCTGGTGATTATCTTTCTTTTGCTTGTCGCTGTTTTTCACGATATTTATGATGGCCTCAGCGCCCGAACCCCCTTTATACTCGCTGGGCCCATGTGCATGTAACGTCCTAAACTTTTGTGTTATTATTACATACATCTTACATACATCTTCATCATCGGCCCGGCCCTCTCCAGACCACCGGGTCCCTGTGCAGTTGCCCCTCTTGGCGACCCTGCCTCTGCACGCTACTGAAATAGTATACATGTAATACGTGTATTTTATTGTTTTATCTAACGTACGGTTGTATCTTGCACACGTGAGGTTTTGATTCAGTTGGCCATATCATTTGGAATGCTATTGACGCCAGTGTGCGTGGCTTAGCAACTCTTAATTCTATATATGACCCTCTTTTTGAAACGACTTCAAACTTATCTGTTTGTCAATTTACAGTAATTTGCTGTGGAAGCGCTTCTGGGTGATTCTTCAGAAGAGGCGCTATACAAATATTTTGTTACATTACATTGCATTACATGACGAGTTGAAAATAGATTAAATAGACTAGCGTCCATCAGTGGCGGCTCTAGGATTTGGCAAGTGGGCGTTGGGAGGGGAGGGGCGTTGGTGTGGCAACTTCTAATCACGGGGACCAACCATTTGTCTGGCGTCCATGCTTTGGAGATATCTTCCAGACTCGTTGTTTCTACAGCACTTGGACATTTTGAACGAAGACGACGGAAAGAGTAAATAAACCGATGTCATCGCCAGAGCGTGATTAACGGGCGAGCGACATTCTCTGCTGCTGCTGCTGTTGCTGTTGCTGCTGTTGCTGCTGCTGCTGCTCTTGTTGCTGCAGAGAAACGGGATGCTGTTCGGGGGAGTCGGCCAAGCCAAAAGCAGCTCACCGCTGTGCTCGCTCCTTGTGTTCTTTGCAAACCCAAAATATAGTTTTAAAATAGATTTGCATATTCAAACAAAGTGGAAATGCCAATAGAAAGGTTTTTTTTACAATGAAGCAGTATGATCGAACCAGAGGACACAGCATGAAACTGTTCAAGAAACGAGTTGGGAGACTCAAACAGCATTTTTAGTGCAAGAGTGATGGACAGATGGAATGAACTGGATGAGGGGATAGTAATGGCTACAACTGTAAACAAGTTAAAAATAAACCTCAGTAGTTTCGGATATTAGATTAGACGGGAACAACAGTGGTTCTCACACAGGGCAGTCCCTACTGAACCACTTAAAACCTTGTTATATTATATTATTCCAGGGAGTGAGGTAAATGCATTGGTAACGGGTAATATTTTATCACATTTTCAGGTTTTAGTGTGAAAATCGGTGCATAAAGCCAAAATGTATTTTTACAAATCAGATGTGCATTTTTTATAAGTCCCCTTGTCCTACTGTAGGCTACTTATAATTTTGTTTATCATAAGATTAGTTAGCAAAATCAATTGGGGCTGGTCCCTGTTTGGGCTGATCCCAAAAACCATTTGGGCTAAACATTTGTTGGAATAGTTGTGGGATCTCTTTCTTTGGCTGATTGTAGGAAAATGGATAATTAGACTGTACTTGTTTGTATCGACAGCCTTTGGCCACTCTGTAATAATTCACATAATTATTAGGTCTTTAATTAAACACCGGATGTCACAGTTTATCTCTTATATTGCCCAACCGCTGTTTCGGCTGGACTTCAGCCACCCCTCCCCAAGCCCCATAGGTCCTAGTTTGACAAAATGGGATGTCCTAACGGTGTCTATGCCGATTATAATCATCGGTAGGGCCGTTTTAAAACGTGCAATGATACATTAAATGTGCAGTGATAACTTGAAAATGTGCAGTGGTAAATTGACAATTTTCTGTGCTTTGATACGTACAAATTTTCCGATCGAGCTTTTTTGAGTTTATTGTATTGATAATTTTCCTTTAGAAGGCTCTGTCCATCGGCCAAGGTGCTTAAAGTTGATCCAATAGAAGAACTCCCCCCACCCCACAAAATATAGAAATTCTGGAAATGGCATCCCTAGATATAGAAATATTCTGTCCTCAGTGATTGGAATATTTCAAATCTCACGCAGCAGAGAAATAATTAGGCCCAATGTCAGCGTCTTATCAAATCCTCCGCTACGCAGATGAGAGATCAATTCGTTACAAAAGCACGGAACATCATTCAACCGGGGACCAATAATAATTATACGAGCGCGTATCCTCTCCTATCAATTGATCTTCGACGCAACACAGTATACGGCCGCCTCAGGACCTAACAAGCACAATTTTTCTAATGATTTTCTGGCCTAAATAGAACGCGTCAGGCACGTACTGTACATTGTCTGCATTATTGATGAGTAGGCCTAAAGGGCAGCGTCGGTTGACTGCGCTCTAAGGCAAGCAAATGTACCACTGTACAGTGTACAGTGGTAGCAGCGCGCGGTGAAATGTTAATCGCGTAAACACATCTCCTGACATTGTTTTGACTCTACTCCCAAAACGATTCCAGAAATCGCCTAAAATGGGAACTCTTCGAGAAAGTACAGCGTTCGTTTGTTATTGCTGGCTTTCTATATTCGGAATGAAGGCGGGAAGTTAGCACAATGGCAACAACACTGGACGATGGAGCAGAAGGTCGCGGGTTCGATTCCCGCAGGAGCCTTAAGGTCGACTCAGTCGTACTCGTTAGAGGGCGGTGGTAAAATTAGAAGCAGCGCTAAGCTGCGAGGTAAAACGTGGGTCTGGCGAAAGTAACGGCAGCCTACTCCAGATCAATGGATTACACCACCTACGTCGCGGATTGTCTAGATCGCAGATAAGCGCCGGAACCCAGTGGCGTAGCGTGACTTTCGGGGGGGGGCCCAGTTGGCATCCTTGATATGGGGCCCTCTATAGGTTA
>CM030849.1:11091686-11134186 GCA_018105865.1 Metaphire vulgaris
GTTGTCCTCCGTACATTTCCCCGCTGTTTGTCTCTCTTTTTGTCTGGAACGCTTGGGCGGCGAGAAAGGTCGCAAAACGCCGCATGCGGAGACATTCTCCCGACACCGATTGTATAATAGTCTCTGGCCAGGGCAATTAAATACCTGCTCCAATAACTCATTAGTGTTATGCCGTGTCTGTGTGTGTGCGTGTCTGTGTGTGTGCGTGTCTCTGTGTGTGCGTGAGATAGAGAGAGAGAGAGAGAGGGGGAGGCCGGGACGCCAGGCGGGTGGTCAGTGGCGGCGGCGACGCGGCCTGCCTGTCCCTGCCCCTCCCCCCGTTCCCCGGCCACTGTCCCTGCCGAGAGAGGCTCAGACAGTCGTGCGTCGACGTGGCACCGCCGCCGAGGGAGCGTAGGGCACGGGTGAGGGCGGGGTATGTTGATCGTCGGTCGCCGCGCGAACGAGGCAGGGCGCTGGGCACGACGGAAGCCGGGATGCGCTGAATCTTCAACATTTCTTCTGTCGTTTCTCGGTCCCTGGTAACCCTTCAGACATATCTTCTGAGTCCGGATCTATATTGACATACACACAGTGGTCTACTATCCGTTGCTCGATCCGCCCTTGCCCTCCCTTCTTGATGGTTTGCCCTCCTCCTCCCCTCCCTCCTCCCTTGCTCCCTCCCCCTCCCTCCCTCCCCTCTTGCTTCCTCCTCCCCCTCCCTCCCTCCTCCTCCCTCCTCCCTCCTCCTCCCTCCCTCCCTTCTTGCTTCCTCCTCCCCTCCCCTGTTTCCTCCTCCCCCTGCAGTGCAGATTTTCTCGTTGATTTGTGGCACCAATCAAGGCTCGAGATTCGTCGTTGTCATTTGGCAGGAGATATTTTTACCCCCAATACACAAACACACAGTATTGAGATGTCGGAAAACAAAAAGAAGAGAAGAACAGACAACAAGATAAGAAGACGGATCAGATAAACATAAAGAAGATGTCGGAAAACAAAATCTGAACTTAGAAGAAGATGTCAAACTCATATATGACACGACAAGATATTTCAGGAAGACCTGGAGTCAACAATTATAGTAAATTTTTGGCAATTTTGGAACAAACTCCCCAAATGACGTCCCTGTTCACACTGTTCATTTTGATGCTTTTGATCATCATAGAAGAAGTTAATTATGCAAGGCCGGGCTCCCTCCAGAAGATTTGCCCCCTGCCCCCTCTCTCGGAGAAGAAGAAGAAGAAGAAGAGGAGGAGGATGAAGAAGAAAGAAGAAGAAGAAGAAGAAGAAGAAGAAGAAGAAGAAGAAGAAGAAGAAGAAGAAGAAGAAGAAGAAGAAGAAGACAAGACAAAATATATAATCACAAAAAGCTGAAATTCTGATCGAATAAATGACAAATTCGTCTTTAATTTTCAATATAGCGCATTACAACGCCAATGTTTGACGATTCTCGTTTCTTCTACAAGAAACCTTTATTTAGCATTGCGTTTTCATTATAAATTAGAGAAACTCAACTTAAAACCGTTGGGTAACTCCGACAAAAGATGGCAACTAAGAAACCAATTGCGACGAACATAAGTTGCAAAGAATAAAACGCAAAATGCGAGAAGAGATTTGATTTTCTGTAATTGAAACGAAAAGAAAGCAACTTACTATCCATTGGAACTTCTATAGCACCATTGTGTTTATGCAGTTGGTCACAGTTTGGGCGACAAGGCATCTTCATTATCATCATCATCGTCATCTTCATCTTCATCGTCATCGTCATAATAATAATAATAATAATAATAATAATAATAATAATAATAATAATAATAATAACAATAATAATAGTTATGCAAAATCAGTCTAAAATCCTAAATACTTAGCGTTATTATAAAAGCATTAACACTATTAGCTCTTACTATCTGTCAACTATCATTTGTCTCCTGCCATCCATTAACCTCTCTAGCATGTTACGTAATTATGAATTTGACCTCTGACCGCCTCAGAAAGAATTTTTGACGCTTTAAGACGGTTACAATAGGCATATTGGTTCTCGCATAGTAAAGGCGGTGATCATTATTTTATGTGGCGTTGTATTAGACCTATACCGTTGTTCATTGTTCGCTCATCATTTGAGTCCGTTTCAATCTGCGAGAACATGTGTCTTCCCGTCCCTGATTACTCCACCGCCTCCTCCTTCTCTTCCTCCACTTCGCCTCTTCTTCTTCTTCTTCTTCTTCTTCTTCTTCTTCTTCTTCTTCTTCTTCTTCTTCTTCCTTTCCTTTGATTTCTGCCTGCAGCGGTCTTCTTTTTAAGATCCACGATTGAATCATCTCATATCAATAAACCCATTGCTTTCCACATACGCCAGACAGACATCGTCACCCCCATTCACCCTCCCCCCCTCCTCACCGCTATCCGACCGACCCCGCCCCCGCCCCATCCCCATCCCCAAAGGAAACCATCGGAGAGTTTCCAGGACCGGAGCTGGTCCCACAGGGGAATGAGTTGTCTTGCACGGGGGCTGAGCGGCTGGGGAAATCACGTACTCGTTATAAGCGTCTACGCAAACACACGCACACACACACACACACACACACACACACACTATGCAACGACACGGACAACAATGGCACGGACCGAGCGGGCAGGGGTGTGGTGGCGAAATACACATATATCCGTGCGTTATAAATTGTCTCCCGTTTCGAGACTTCTCTGTTTTGAGCGAAAACACCGATTTCGCCCAACCGGGGCCACCACGTCTCACAACATAATCCGCGCCTTTTGTCGTCGTCGTCGGCGGCGGCGGCGGCGGCATAGAGGCGACGGTGTTTTAATTGTGGGGCGGGCGGCGCTTTTCGCCGGGACGCACGGCATCCTACCCCCGGCCGGCCGGCCGGACCCCGAACCAAGCGCCCGGGACGGCCGGGCGGTGACACTGATAGGCGCGTTCGGCGGGTGGGCAAGCGATTTCCGAGCGCCAGCTGGCCTCGGAGTGAAAGTCCTATAGCGTCATTTTGATTCAATGCATCACATCCGAGAATTTTATATTACATTTCGGAGGACTCGTGGATTGTGTGATAACGGACTTTGAACCTTGCGCTCATGGAACTTCATTTAGACTTCATTAAATGACCTCGGTTGAACAAACTCTCTGTATTTTCTGAAACCGTTCTATTAGAAATGGATATTAAACGAGAAAATTACAGTTTAGGCCTATACAAGGTTTGCGTCATGATTCTCTTGTCAAAATCTAGCAAGTACTAATTTGCATAGTTTGATGCCAAAAATTAAAATTAAATAACATCGGAAGTATATACCGATTATAAAAATCAGCAATTTCAATTCTGACAGCTAACGAAAAATGTATTGAAAATACAAAATAAAATTTGACTGCTGTCATGTCAATCTTTTGGAAAGACCAGTTTCAATGAACGCTTAAACTTTTGTCGAAATGTGGTCAAACATGGAAGACAATAACATTTATCTCGACCTCTAATCAGAAACATCTTACTGCAGTAAGATATTTTTGATATTTTCTCTTTGAACACATCCTTAGAAGACGCTTAAAACGAACACTGAAAATTTGCCGAAATAACGTAACTTTTATATTTCGCAAATTTTAAAATCTTAATCGAACGGCAATTATTCTCACAGAAGACATAAAGACAAGTCAACTTTTAATCAAAGTCATTGGCACGTTAGGAATGCTCGTCTGCAACGGCGATTCCATTGCACATGTTGACGACTGGGGATACATCCCCACCTGAGTTTTTTTTCGTTGCCAACATATTTTTCGTGAGTTTTTTTTTAATTTTAAAATTTTTACAATCGGTGAACTGAATACGCGGATGCGCGATGATCTTTTTTTGTTTGTCAACCCATTTTTGCGGTAAATTTTGAAAAAATCTTCAAAAAATACTGCGGATGACGTTTTTAATAGTTTTTGCTTGTCAGCCTTTTCCGGCAAGGTTTATTAACATTTAGTGGCAAAACGCTAAGAAAAGTACCTTTTTCTCTCTCATTTATCTTTTTCTTGTAACTTTGCATCACCCACCAACTTTCTATACATTTTTTCATCCCCACCAAGAATTCCTGGAACCGCCACTACTCGTCTGTATGATGCAGATCTTAAGAATTCAGATTTTAAGAATTCGACGAGTCCTCAACTCTCATCGTCTTTAATCGGAACAATTTTAACAGGGCAATCACTTTATTAACCGAGAGCAATGCGCAATATGTCTCAGCACCAAAGTCTGCAAAACTATATTAAAACATAGCAGATGGATTTATAAAGTATTTACTAAAATTGCCCAACTGTATTTTTATTTTTAACCTGGCCAACGAGCCACGCTTGCTTTATTTAAATGGCTAAATTTCAAGATATTATATTGCTCAGGCAAATTTCAGGCATTGTTAAACAATGCCTATCAATTTCAGTCGATGTCGACATTGCCCGACTGAATCGTGATATGTCGACATTGCCTAAAAATTTCAGGCAATGTCAACATTGCCTGATTTTACACTTTGACTGTAACATATATAAACGGGCGGTCAATGATATAGCTGTAACGATTTTGCAACTATTGATCGCGTCGAGTTTTTAAGTTGAAATTGGAAATTGCTGTTGGTATGATATGGTGGTATTGAATGGTAATGTTTTTCGCTGGTTGAGAATGCTGTTAGATGCTTCGTGTAATCGATAGTGCCCTCTGCCCACAATGTAAAAACTCAATGTTCGATATATATATATATATATATATATATATATATATATATATATATATATATATATATATATATATTCTGGTGGGACAGCGTTTTATGGCTGGTTTATGCTACACAGGATGCTTTTATTGGCATATCCTGGCCTTTTGCAAATGAATTTGGAGTACGATCGATCGATGTCTTAAAAGTATTAGTTTCGTTCTGTACAGTGCATTATTATTATTATTATTATTATTATTATTATTATTATTATTATTATTATTATTATTATTATTATTATTATTATTATTATTAATATTATTATTATTATTATTATTATTATTATTATTATTATTATTATTATTTTATTAATCATTTATCATAGATATAAACCGTAAATATCATCATAGTAGACAATTACGTCAAAAGCAAGGTGACATTTTTATGTGTCTGTGGGATAGGGTGGAAGAACGAGCTGTGAGCTGCCATTTCGCCAAATTTAAAAACAAATGTGTTCCTTAAAAACTAGCAGCATCATCCAGCATGCTGTTTTCAGCCAGAACACTCAAATTAAGAAACGTATAGCGCGGTTAGTAGTTGCATGGTGACCATCCCGGGATCTAGTCGTGGTGCCGGCGTCGATAAATTGGTAGTAGCAGCGTGAAGCTGAGAAGGTAAAACGTGGGTCGAGAGAAAGTAATGGCAACCTACTCTACGTGTATATTAATGGTTTAATGCACCTGCGTCGCTGCTTGCCTAGTAACCGAAGATCAGCACCGGGATCATATGCGTTCGTTTGAGTACGGGACTTTAACTTTAGCCAGTGTTTATTCTAGCCACCTTGACATTGGGGGGAGTTTGAAATGTTTGGGGGAGAAGGTTTGTCTGCCCAAAAACCTTGACGAGCAAAAAAGGTCATCCTGATATTATTTTTTTCTCGGGTGTGGTGACGAGCAAAAAAGGTCATCACATTCTTCCTTTTCTTTCAAATACTCTTCTATATGGTCATATCATTATCTTTTTCCCCTCTCCAAAATAAAATAAAACTCTCTCGTCACACTTGGGGGGAATTTCCATCCCCCAATGCAACATATAGAAATTTTGGGGGGAATTTTCAAACTTTGGGGGAGGGGATCCTCCCAAAATGGCCTAGAATAAACACTGACCTTTAGCACGTGTCTAAGACAAAATCTGTAGATTGTAGTAGAGGAAGGGGAATTTCCAGTAGATCTACTGAGAATGGAGAACCGAACTCAACGTTGTGCTTACTAATGGTCTGGACGATTAAAGATAAAGACGGACTCCTAACGGAATAGGAAACGACTAGAAATCCCGAATGATCGATTCGTATGCATATAGGTGAGATGATATCCACCGAAAATCTTACAATTCAGAATATGATATTCCAGGGAAGAGGATGTCCTACTTTCGGAGTGCGGATGTGGGTGGCACGGAGTCTCTCCTCTGGGAGGATAAGTGACGATGATGAGGAGACATCGAGATGCCGTTTATTTGAAGAAATTCGTCTCATTTAATATTATCACAGAGTTAGGAATGCATGCGTGCATGTGTAGGTATGGAGACGTGCGTGGTTTGTCATGAAGGGGTTAAAATGGAAAAACCATGGATGCAATTATGTGTTGTCAACGTTGCAGTTAGGGTCGTGTGCAACGTCATGCATGATTGACCAGAGATTCTAGAATGTTCGAGTTGAGTCTGACTTCCCATGTACAACGCGCTGGTTTTATAGTCTTTACCTAGATCATTCTAGAATCTCTGGTCAATCATGCATGACGTTGCACACGGCCCTAACTGCAACGTTGACCCACTTAATTACAGTTCATTTTAACCCCTTCATGTCAAACCACACACGCCTCTATACCTACACATGCATACATGCATTCCTATCTCTGTGATAATATGGTGCAGAGCATCAGAAAGCGATTGACTTACATTCATATTTAATTATGCAGTGTCGTTGTTTGAACAGGGTTAATGGAAATTGCGGAAGTGAAGTTTATAGCCTACCTTGACAGTTTCCACTCATTTGAGCACCCTAAACCCTAAATCTAAGATCTTTAACCAAATCTACTAACATTATTCTCCAAATTATATAGTTAGCTCACGGCCAATGTATAGAAAGTTTCGTTACCAAACAGTGAACTTTCATTTATATTGAAACTGTGCTTTTAATCAGCATATAACTATTATGACAATGCTAATAAGACACACAAGATAAGCATATATTAATAGCAAACATGCAAATATTGCGATGACACTTGCAATAGGTACATAGTGTAATGTGGTATAGAAGAACATTTTTGCTATAAAGATCTTTTCCTGAAATCAGTTTTTGACATAAATGTTTGCTCTTAGATGTGTTAAATGTGTTGCGCAATTTCAAGTCTAGAAGAAAAATTTTTTCAGTTGCATTTTCATCCATTGTGTCTCTTCGTGTTTTTTCTATGTCGACTGATGATCTCTGGCTTTGACCAGAACTTAGACGGATATAGAGTACAATCGACTGATGCGTTCGAGAATAAGAACTAGTGTCACAAATGCACATCATCATCAGGAGTCGTTGTTATCACAATCATAATAATTTAACTACAATTATTACTATTGCCGCAGTATCACTACTGTATTGGTAGTAGTATTTAGCAACAGTAATAATTACTGTAAAATAACGGCATTATTATTACTATTATTATTATTATTATTATTATTATTATTATTAGTAGTATTATTAGTTAGTAGTAGTAGTAGTAGCAGCAGCAGCAGCAGCAGCAGCAGCAGCAGTAGTAGTAGTAGTAGTGCTTTTTTTCTAGAAAAAGGTTTGGGAACCCACCCTTTTTACTCGTCAACAAATTATTATTTAGACATTACATATCCATAATTATATATGCAATCTGCAAAAGGTTTGGGAACGGCGTTGGCGTCTGCCTAGTAGTAGTAGTAGTAGTAGTAGAGTGTCAGTAGTAGTAGCCAGTAGCAGCAGTAGTAGTAGTAGTAGTAGTAGTAGTATTAACATTTATTATTATTATTATTATTATTATTATTATTATTATTATTATTATTATTATTATTATCTAGACAATTTATATAGTCGCAAAGTCAAATGTGTCTTGAACTGTCTTCGCAAATAAATGTGTCTTCAAGTTCTTCATGAATTGATCGTAGGAGTTTGACGAGGTTACGCAATATATATGCGATATATATATATATATATATATATATATATATATATATATATATATATATATATTAGATATATGCGACATAGCCTGTCGTGTTCCATATTTTCAGGGCGACATTTTGTTGAGGGGTGATTTAATTTGTCTTCCTCAGGGAGTCGGAGGCTGCTCTGAGGAACGTCATGAAGACGGTTGCGGACAGCTTCGCCGCCGACCCGCGCGGAGGGGGAAGACCTCACCACAGCTCCCTTGACTCGGGCGATGAACCTCCGTCTCCCGGAGCCGAATCGACCAGATCCAGTCGAAGTTCCAACCTCATCGAACAGTTCATGTCCGAGATGGACCTGGTGTTCAGCGAGATACTAGCAGAGGAAGTAGGTAACTAGAGAAGCCAACGCCTGCTCTTATACTCGTATATAAGTCATTCACGTATTTTACTAATGTTCATCGTTGATGTCAATGATAATAATGGAGGGTGCCAGTAAGATAAACCAAAGGTTATTGTTGTTGTTGATGATGATGATGATGATGATGATGACGACGACGACGACGACGATGATGATGATGATGATGATGATGATGATGTTGATGATGATGGCAATGGCGATTATGATGCCGTGTCGTCCAAACTGTGACAAAGTGCACTGAAACAATGGTGCTATAGAAGTTTCAATAAATATTTAGTAGCTTGCTTTTCGTTTCAATTACAGAAAATCAAATCTGTTCTCGCATTTTGCGTTTTATTCTTTGCAAATTGTGTTCATTTCCATCAAGTTGTTGTTTTATTGAAATTTCAAATACGTAACGGTTAAGTGGAGCTTCTCCAATGTATAATAAAAGGACAATGTTAAATAAAGGTTTCTTGTAGAAGAAATATTAGCGTTGTAATGCGCTATATGGATAGGTTCTTCTGCTGTTTAAACTTCTGCTACTACGAGCGATGAAAATTAAGGAAGCATTAATCTGTTTGTTTTCGATCTGAACGCACATTCGATCTGAATCACATTTTCTTCTGATTATATTGGATTTTGTTTAACTTAAGAAACGTCGTTCATAGTCGCCAGATGGCGACGCAATGCTTCAGAACAGAAATAATTGGTCTCGAGGCTAAAGCCTGATAATGAGGATGATGATGATGATTTGAGTTCAAGAGGGTTCCCCTATTCAGGCTCCGACCAGTCGCTGGATTTGTGCAAAACATATTAAAAGTTTCATCGAGTGGAGGGGGAGGGAAGGGTTGATTGCCAACGGAATCGATAAACACAACAGTATTACAGCTTTTGGCCAAAAGCAAATCAATCAATGAGTTCAAATTATATTATGCACCAGAGCTTTCTGTTTAACTGTAATATTGCTTTGAAAACTTCTGCGGCAGGGGCTCCGCCCCAAATCCCCGCCCGCGGTCTCCAACGCTCTAATCGGAATAAAGGAGATGTGCGTGTTTGTCTTGGTGGGGCCTCTATTCAGAAACTCTGGTTACGCCACTGCTAATGCTGAAGTCGCTAAAAATGCACAAGGTCCGAATGAGTACTAAAGGTTTAGTGTCTTGGGTTTTTAACGCACGCAACGGTGAAATAAGAGTGGCTGTCGGACTTCCACTCCTTCCTTCCTTCCATCCAGTAAGCACTCGATGTACTCATTCAAAGCAAAGGAGAGAGAGCGGCAGACAGACAGACAGATTGAGATATAGAGAGAAAGACAGACATAGAGTCAGAAGAGAGAGAGAAAGAGAGAGGGACAAAAAGAGACATACAGAGACACAGAGGTACAGAAAGGGACATACAAAAAAGAGTGACAGACAGACAGAGAGACAGACAGATACACAGATAGACTGAGAGACAGGGAGAGACAGAGAAACGGAGAAAGAGACAGATAGAGAGAGAGAGAAAATGAAAGAGAGAGGGAGAATGAAAGAGAGACAGAGAGAGGGAAGAGAGAGAGAGGGAGAGAGAGAGAATGAAAGTGAGAGGGAGAGAGAGTGAAAGAGAGAGTGAGAGAAACAGAGAGAGAGAAAGAGAGAATGAAAGAGAGAGAGAGAGAGGGAGAGAGGAGAGAGAGAGTGTTCATCAGCAGAAATAATCGAAAATCTTTGAACCAAGTCCCGGGACTTGCAATACAGCTCGAGCAGCAATAGACCACCTCGCCACCTGTAACCTATTAACATTTTTGTTTGAGTTAACTTCTGCCAGCAATACAGTTGTCCATTCTGTTGAAATTCGGCCTTTATCAGTAACCGATGCTGACATCCTCCATCCTCCGATTTGATTTTCGCCGTTTAAGACAAAAGTATGATGGGAAGAATAATAGGCCTACTTCTGAGTTTTCGCTGCAAAAAGATAGGATGTTGATACATTTGAGTGATAGGCTTTCAAATGATTTATAATGGAATTTTTGCAAAAGAGAGTTACGCAGTTTTGCAGGGTACTGTTTTCCGTAAATCGTGATGTTTCGAAAGGGTTTTCTGCAGCTGTTTTGCTGTTGCAATTTCAACGCCAGTCTGCAGTTGCTTCTTTACCGTTACTTAGCGCTGGTTGTCTAGTTGATGTCTTGACGTAGCTGTGTTTTGTCTAACTAGAGGTGCTAAGTGGCTTTGGTGCTGCTATACCGGACATCATACATAGACACTAATTGGGTCCACCCATGAGTTGGGTTCGGCTGGACTGGGTTGGGTATCGACGTTTTCATGTCTATGGTGGTTAGGTTGGGCAAAAAATAAGCCATGTTTTAAGAAATTGCAATACACTACGGTGAGTTGAGTTCGGTCAAATTAGTGGCGTGGCCAGGATTTCCCGATGGGGCTTATGATGCCCAACATCGGAAAATTGTGACAAGAAAACGAGGTTATGATCATGATTCCCGGATTCAGATTTCCAACTTCCAACAAAAAAGGTCGTCAGCTACTAATATTTATATAGTTATATGAACGCGTACATTGTACAACTATACAGCTATATTGATCCGCTATAAAAAAATTGGTCTCGGACAACCAAGGCGGACCCCAAATCCCATGGCTACGCCACTGGGTAAAGTTACCCTATTGCTTTCGTGGGTTTGGTCTGAATCACGAACGGCTGGGTTGGGTTTTTTGGGAAATGACCCGTGTCCATGTCTGTGTTACATGGTTTTGCTTCTTCAGCTTCCAGTGTCGTTTAAGTTGGCATTACGGTCATATTAATTGTACACTGTACAGTTATTGTTCATGTTCGTGTTAGCAATTGCGGCATTATAAGGGATATACCAGATCAGTTGGAAAGAAATTACGGACACACGAAACACATTGGCTTGTCGGACTGTTTAGGTCTTTAGGACGTTAAAGATGCAAAAAAGCAGAAGAACTAATGATGACCTTTTTTAGCAATCAATATCAATCAATTACAAAGTCCTTTTAATCTAGAGTAATGTCTGAAATTAGTAATCACTATTTTAAACGAAATTTAAGGACATTTTGTGTCCTTATTCACGACAAACGCCCTTAAGGGCGGGGCCACGGATATATTTAAGGACCGTCCTTATCATTTAAGGGCGTCTGGTAACCCTAGACATTATCGTAAGCAGCCACGTAGAGGATAACCAAGCGACCTTGACCCCGGTAGTCCGAAAGAACCTACGAGAGGTCTAAAAGAATTTTTCAAACCTGTCAACAGTAACTGTTGCCTGTAGACTGCTTATAGGCAAACAGAACAGCAGACAACTTCGCACAATGGCCCCGAAGAGATATCCCGTTAGCGGTTACACCTTTGGCATTTAAAACCATCTGTCGAGGCCCATTAGCAGGTGGATATGAAGATGGTTTATAGATGTCTGCTGCCGTCGCTATGTGTTACCGCGAGCGGTTTTCTTGCGAGGGAGGGAACTGGTTTATGAAATCTGAAATCGTTTCTTCTTGCGCATATTAAATCGTCGGATTAAAACCTCGGCAGTTGTTAAATGTTGTTTTTGTGTCTGGGAGATCTTTCCGCGCTCGAGTTTATCGGTGTCTAGGCCTACTTCCAGAAAGGAAAACGTTCTTTTAGTGTTTGCATCCAGATTGCACGGTTAGTGCTAGCTACTCCCCATCTGACTCACAAGAAATTATGGAAATTTTTTTGCAGCTCGCGTTCTCGCTGTATACATTTTCAGAGGAAATTAAATTATCGTAAAACTTGTTAAGAAAAATTGTTGCAAA
This sequence comes from Metaphire vulgaris, assembly GCA_018105865.1. Classification (NCBI taxonomy): domain Eukaryota; kingdom Metazoa; phylum Annelida; class Clitellata; order Crassiclitellata; family Megascolecidae; genus Metaphire; species Metaphire vulgaris. Next base: position 11,103,714 of record CM030849.1, read on the forward strand.
ATTATGTGCAGAAGTTCTGCCGATGTGGCAAGCATGGCGTTCTCTAGGCACTCTAGACGCAAGAGTTCATCGTGCCTACGGACTCCCTAGAGTACAAAATGTGCCTAGAGTCCACCCTGCCTCCTACCCCGGTCTATGTTTTTAGGTAGGACATATTCATCTCACAATCAGGATAGATACATTGGCATGCTGCCCAGATTTGCACTTAGAACATTTTGAAATATCAGTATTTGTTCACCGACAACAAAATGTTCAGCTAACCAAATGCATTACACAGGATCAATGCTAAAATGCTACTAAAATGACAAAAGAAGAATTTGAAATCTACTTTTAGAATCGTTGAATATCGTATATATATATATATATATAATACAGTATATATACACAGTATATAAATACACACATTACACAGTATATATATTATATCGCTGAAGCCAACGATAATACTATTACTGTTCTCATATTGGCAGTGCTTTTAATAGAAAAAGGTGTTGGAATTAATCTTAACATTCTATTTGTTTTGTGTGCCTATACTTTATTTATAGTCTGCTATTATTACAGTTTCTTGTGATTTAAACTTTAATTAATCAGAGATGCATGCTGTTGTAGAATCGGTCAGAACTTGAGGAACCATAAATATGATACAACTAATTAAATTTCTAAAAAGCATAAAATTCCGAAGAAAAACTTCCGGAACGGCGTTCCGGTAATACAACATTGCCTATTCAGTATTCAATATCCATTTATTGCATAAAGTATTCGTGTTAAAGGAGTACTGGAGGTATGGGGGCTAGGCCTACTGTATATTTAGCCATCGCCGACGACGTGTTGAGAGGAGTTCGAAAACTGAAGAGGAGAGGGTATTAGTAAGACAGTTCGTGGAAACGTTCTCAATAGTTATTTCGGTGAAATTGTGGGAAATGGCGAGGTCAATGGACCCTCTCTCAGTCAAAGTGTATTAATATGCGGCCAATTATGCGTGCACCCGACTGATTCGAGTCAGAGGCGTCGTTCGAGCGACTGTGCCTCTCAAGTGGTTTCGAATATAGCGGTTCTGGTATAAACACGAGGCGTGCCAAAAAGAGATACCCTAAATTAATGACATAAATGCTCCTTTTTGGCATTCCACTGTTATTCTGTCGGTTTATACTTAACAGCTACTGAGATTTTCACCCACGTTTTGCCTACGCCTGCATGGTTCTCGTCCGACCAGACCCGGTTTGCTTCCTTTTGCTAAACAGTTGTTTTATCTCGGATTTAGCGGCAGTTTATGCAGTACAACGGTTCGTTCAAGCGCTTTCTCCACTTGCTGTTCGTTATCAAGTCAATACTGGTTACTATGGGTTCGATTTCTAGGCTAAATCTAGAAAGTTCGTTTTATTTATTGGGCAGACTACTTAATACTAATTAATAATAATAATAATAATAATAATAATAATAATAATAATATTATTATTATTATTATTATTATTATTATTATTGTTATTTGTTATTATTTTATTATTATTGCAGCAGCAGTTGCCACTTGTTTACTGCCATTGATTTCTTTTACTATAACAACAGCAGCAGTAAGTGCCACTAGTAGTAGTTACTACCACTGTTCTAAAATAATAATAATAATAATAATAATAATAATAATAATAATAATAATAATAATAATAATAATAATTAATAGCAGCAGTGGTAGTAGTAGTAGTAGTAGTAGTAGCAGCAGCAGCAGTAGTGGTAGTAGTAGCAGTAGCAGCACTAGTAGTAGTAGTAGTAGTAGCAGTAGTAGTAGTAGCAGTAGTAGTAGTAGTAGTAGTAGTAGTAGTAGTAGTAGTAGCAGTAGTAGTAGTTAGTAGTTCCAGCTTTATTAGTTCCAGCTTTATTATTTGATTTGTATTAGTCTTTGCCGTGGCTGTTGGCAAAGAAACTGCTTCTGAATAAGATTCAATTATATTCCGAGCGTAATACTATTATCAATAGTTTAATAATAATAATAATAATAATAATAATAATAATAATAATAATAATAATAATAATGATAATAGCCTAATAATAACAGCCTGATAATAATAATCGTAATAATAAAAAATAATAATATTATTAAACGAAGTTATTGGTTGTGTTCTATTGATGTACTGTATATTTAACGATCGCAGGACATGAGGGTGTTTCGCCACGGAATGCAGACAGCGAGTGATGCGTCTTCACAAGATCTTGCCTTGAATTCAACTCCGGACGACTCAACCCCAGAAACGACCCGCAGACATCTTCTCCCGCAGCAGCAGCAGCAGCACAAGACCCAGTCCACCCTGATGCTGTCCACCGCCGGAGCCGCCGCCTCCGCCGCCGCCGCTGTCACCCCGCCTCCGACCCCATCCTCCGTTCCTCCATCGTCGACACCCGACCATTCCGCCGCCCGCAAGAAGTGGTCTCGGATGGTCGTTCCGTTGGCGGTGCTCGAGGAGTTCTCCGAGGGCAGCAGCAGCCGCGAGGTCTGGTCGGCGGACGAGCTGTCCGAGGGGCCCTGTGCCCCGGCGGCGGCGGCGGTGGCAGGGGTGGGCGGGCCAGCGGGTCTTCGTCGGAAGAGGATCGGTCGGGTTCTAGCGAGAACAACGCCGACGCCAGCAGCATGGTCGAGGGGTCGACGTCGCCGTCAAGCGCCGTTCGAGCGAGACGAAATACGTTCAGACGCAGCCGTTCAAAGCAGAAATCGATGAACGGACCCGTTGCAGTGACACCTACGGTTCACGGAGGGGCGGGGTCGGGGTCGGGGTCGGGGTCGGGGGTGGGGGCGATTCGTGCATCGTCGATCTGAACAGTAACGCCAAGGACAGTCTGCTCAGCGACGTCGATTCCCCTCGCCGGACCTACGAGGAGCTGGAGAGACTGGTACTCAGCGACCAGGACTCGGACGACGACGACGACGACGACGGTGACCAGGCCGGCGTCGGGGTGGGGCTCGACGGAGAAACGGCGCAAGACGATGAGTCGGCGATGCTGAGATTTGCAGAGAAATACTTCAATTCGCATGTGATACACATAGGATATCCTAACGCCATTACGAAAACGATGAACATCGTTACTAGAAAATCGCTCAATGTAAGTCGATCCTTTTCCTCTGGATTCTACTGAAATCTTACGACGAATTCGTCATCGTTTTTCACGTAGACGCGTAGACTCTCTGGATAGTGCCTGTCTATGGTTAAGACTACTACTACTACTACTACTACTACTACTACTACTACTACTACTACTACTACTACTACTACTACTACTACTACTACTACTACTACTACCACTATTATTATTATTATTACTACTACTATTACTACCAGTGATGGGCAAAAGTTAACTAAAAATTAGTTAACTTTTAGTTAAACTACTTTTTTTAGTTGCATCAAAACCAAACTGGTTGGGTAAAAGTTTAGTTAAGGCATTAGTTAAACTGAAATTTTTTAGTTAACACAAATAGTTAAACTGGAGTTATTGAGATTCTATGCCACTTTCAGCACAGTCTAAGTGCACCATAGGCTCTACTTTTTCATGTCAACCGCATAATTACCTGTTTCACTTATGAATTATTATTATTATTACCGTTATTATTATTATATTTATTGTTAAAATTGTGCTATATGAAATTATAATCGTAAATTGTGTTCGTTGCAGCTTGTAGCCTAGTTTTACTAGCTCAGTATAGCTCATGTCAAAGTTTAAAAGTTAAAGTAATAAGTTAAACTGCTTTTAATTAGTTATCAGTTAAAGTTAAACTACTACAGTGAAAAGTTAGTTACTTAAAAAGTTAAACTGCTTGATTGCCAAAAAAGTTTAGTTAAAGTTTAACTAAAAAAATTTAGTTAGTGCCCATCACTGATTACTACTACTATTACTACTACTACTACTACTACTACTATTATTATTATTATTATTATTATTATTATTATTATTATCATCATCATCATCATGTCATCACAGTTCTGCACTCAATGACAACACTCAGTGTCCAGTAAAACTGTGGAAAACTGGATTCGCTTTTAGATACAATAATACTATGTGGTGATAATTAAAGTCCACGATTTTTCAGTGCTGTTATTTTGAGAAATGTTGTTGAAAGCTTAAAGCACAAAACCATAGAATTTAATTATCACTTGAACGATTGCTTGATGTTTGAAGATGAAGGCAGTTTTATTAAGTGTGATCCATTATCGTAAAACTTTTAATAGAAGCCGGGTCCCAAACAGCTGGAGTAGGCCTAAAAAGTCATTTGTTTTAATATAAACTGAGCCTGGCATTCGAAGTTTTACGATGATTTCTATGTTAACCGCGGTAACAATTGTCCAAAACTTAGCGAAGATGGCGGCTAAGGACTTCAACTTTCCGTTTCATTTGCCATCATCATCATCATCATCATCATTGCTTTCTGAAGATTGGTGGCAATAAGAACACAAGACATTTCAAGAGGCATCGTCACCATCCTGCCCTCTGCCAGCTCTTCAGCGGCAATAGCGAGACACAGAATGTTGATCCGCCTCCTGTTCCCGTCTTGATCCTTCCATGACCCTAGAGCACTGGTCAGATTTCTCGGATAGATAATGCCCCATAGATAGATTGGACACGCGCCCTCTGCTGGCACGACAGCGTAGATTTTCCGCCAGTGATGCTGTTCTTCCATGCTCTTCAGTTGAATACATCCACCATCCCTGCCGTTGTCTTCTGGTAGGTTGGTCCACGGCACCTATTCCGATTATTCGGTGCAATCCCAGGAGGTTTCCCAGCCCAGGACTTCCCCCATCCGCCACCCGGGGACGCGCCTCTACGCCGTTAGATTTGATAGATAGATAAATAAATAGATAAATAGATAGATAGATAGATAAATAGATAGATAGATAGATAGATAGAGGTAGATAGATAGGTAGGCAGGTAGGTAGAGATAGATAGATAGATAGATAGATAGATAGATAGATAGATAGATAGATAGATAGATAGATAGATAGATAGATAGATAGATAGATAGACAGACAGACAGACAGACAGATAGATGTATAGATAGATAGATAGATAGATAGATAGATAGATAGATAGATAGATAGATAGATAGATAGATAGATAGATAGATAGATAGATAGATAGATAGATAGATAGATAGATAGATAGATAGATAGATAGTTAGATAGATAGATAGATAGAAAGTATATATAGATAGATAGATAGAATATATATAGATGCATAGATATATATATATATATATATATATATATATATATATATAGATGCAAGACTTCCAACAAGTATTTATTCCGCTGCACAAAGAAACCGATGAATGTTCACAGTGTTGCCGCCGCTGAGTTTCTTTAAACCGACCAAAAGCGTAAAAACAATCGAATCAGGATTCGAAAATTCCATCATAATTTAGAAATGACCAAAGATTTCTTAAAACTACTTTGACTTTTCGGAAGAACATCCTATACGTCTAAATACCGAAAGACAGTGTAAGAATCGAAATATTATCCCAAACCCACGCTCAGCGACATATGAGTAAGTTTCTTTTAGGCCTCTTGTCTCTATCCCCACCCCCACCCCACCCCATCACCTCTTCTTGAGACGCTTCCACAGGGAAGGGTGTTACAGGAGTAACAGTAGGGTCTTACAGGAGTTGGGCCCCCGCTTTTTCATTCAGGTTTGCGTCAATACTGAATGATTCAGAAGAGGAAAACAATATTTTCTCTCCAGAATTTTATGCCTGTTTAAAAATTTTAACTAATTTAATCATTTCTATGAATTTTCAAGTTTTGGCCGACTTTATAGAAATGTGCAACAATCAACGTTTAAAATAAGGTTTAAACCATAACATGCTGTATTAGCAGAGGAGTATAAATGAAATATAGAAAACTATGAGATGTGCTATAGGCTGCTTTTTTCTCTACCATGACGTGATTTAAAGTGTCTTGGGAGGCATTACTGCCTGTGTGAAAGTCACTATGGGCGTTAAGAGGGCGTTAAGAACCTCGCTCCGTCAACCTGTCGCTCCAGCCCACACACACACACTGCCATCTTCCACCCCTGGAGCAGCGGTTCTCAGACTTTTTAGGATTTCTTGCGCGGTGGTCTCTTAGAAACTTTTGTGATGACTCGCGGACCTTATAAAATTAAAATTGTTATATTTACCGTAATTAACACTTATAGGGTAGGCTACTTGTTTTGTCGATCAATTATTTAGGCCTAATCAGAAAATTGTAAATCTTAGTCAATTAATTTAAATTCAAATGGAATCGGCACTCTCGGAGCCATCAGTTTGTTTTGTGTTGGTGAGATATCTTGAGAAAGTGATCCCTTTACGGTCCCCCTGAAATCGCTTGGGGTCCCCTATGGGACCGCTGGTTCCCAGTTTGAGAACCGCTGCCCTAAAGGAACCCTCTAGGAACAGGCACTACATTTGCTCGAATTCATCGCAACAATAGAAGTCAATACCTGCTTTGATCTTCGGCTCTCAACAGTCAATATTCATGAAGATATTTATTTCTCCGTACGCAAAGCAATCGAAGGAGCCATATTTTGCGATAATTAAGCGACCTCTCTGTTCCATGAAACCCTGATTACCATCCCATCGTTGGACATAATCCTCCGTTAGAAATGGTCTGTTCGAAACGCGATCATGGCAAATGTATGTTCGATTGGTCTGGGGAGAGAGGGTCAAGAAAGACCCCAGAGAGAAGGCTAAAATCAGTGGCGGTTCCAGGATTTCTTGGTGGGGGATGAAATGAATTCATAGGAAGTCAATGGGGGATTGAAAAGAGAAGGATAAAAATTCAATAAATTTTGCCGAAAAAGACTGACAAAAAGGAATTTTCCCCAATTTTACTACACTCTTACCGAAAAATAGGTTGACAAAGAAAAAAGGTCATCCGCAGTTTTTTCCTCGTACTTTTAATAGACATTTACCCAACATTAGGCTTGACAAGAAAAAAATGAAGTCCGGTGGGGGATGCATCCCCACTCATCCCCCACGTGGAACCGCCACTGTCTGAAATGTTTGGTTTCTACCGCACTGGATGTAGAAAGCTTGGGGCGAGGGGAAATCCACTCGCGACGGAAATCGATTTAAAAATCGACGGCCGTAGACCCGCTGGAGTCACGCCAACGTTCACGAGGCCCGGTGTAGGAGGCAGGACGGACTCTAGGCACTTTTTGGACTCTAGAGTCCATAATGCCTGTAGGCATCTAGAGTCATAATACCTAGGTATGATGTACTCTAGAGTACAGCCTCCCAAACACGATAGTAGAACATGGACTCTAGAAGAATTATGTACTCTAGAGTCCGAGATACCTGTAGACTGGACTCTGAAAACGTACACTAGAGTCCACTTTGTTTCTAGAGTACATCATCACACTGGATGTACATCATATCTAGGTACAACGTACATTAGGTCCATTGGGGCGACGTACTCTAGAGTACGTCGTACCTATGTATGACGTCCACGTGGTACGACGGAAATCGAGTTTAAAAATCGACGGCCAGTTATCGGGACCGGCTGCATTGTACGAGTCACGGTGTACCAACGTTCACGAGATGGATTCCCTAGAGTCCGCCATGACTGCCACACCGGCGCAACAAAAGCACCATTCCACTCGTTACCTGTCAAACAAAGGATCGAATCTAGAACTTATCTTCTCGTCCAGAAGACACTTTAGAATATAATCAACAAAGCCATCTTTTATCTCCGTATTTTTCAGTGCTTTTTCTAGAAAAAAGGTGCCGGAACGAAACAATGAAACTTGAATTATTTCATTATAGCGTATTTAATAGACTATATATATTATTATTATTATATTAATTATAATAAAATATTACTAATATAAGTAATAATTATAAATTCTGTAATATAAGTTAACAGATCATAAGTTATAATCAGTCACAGCCTGAAAAAGCTATAAAAATAATTAAAATAATTAAATTAAATTAATATAAAATAAAAATTCGTAAAATTCGGAAGAAAAACGTTCCGGAACGCCGTTCCGGCAGAAAAAAGCACTGGTATTTTTACTCACCGTTAAAAAGCACCAGCACTCACCTAGGTCTTCTGTTTTCAGACGATCTGACACTTTATGCCGTAACGTAGAAACAGCTTGAATTTTTTGGACATCGAATGAGAATAGACGGATTGGAAAATCTAGTTACAGCAGGAAAAATAGAGGGGAAAAGAGAAAGAGGCAGACAGAGAATAAAGAATACAGACAGCCATATAGAGAAGCAACAAGAACTAAAAACAGCATCGAACTGATAAAGAAAGCAAGAAACAGAGAAGAGTGGAAATCCATGGTCGCCGACGTAGCAATACATGGCACATGAGGAAGAAGAAGAAGAAGTAGTAGTAGTAGTAGTAGTAGTAGTAGTAGTAGTAGTAGTAGTAGTAGTAGTAGTAGTAGTAGTAGTAGTAGTAGTAGTAGTAGTAGTAGTAGTAGTAGTAGTAGTAGTAGTAGTAGTAGTAGTAGTAGTAGTAGTAGTAGTAGTAGAAGAAGAAGAAGAAGAAGAAGAAGAAGAAGAAGAAGAAGAAGAAGAAGAAGAAGAAGAAGAAGAAGAAGAAGAAGAAGAAGATAAAGTAGCCGTAATGTATAGAAACGCCATTTGAAAGCGTGCTCCTGCTGTTGCTGGAACTCTCTGGAACTCTCTACCGGTACAAGTCCCGACTTAACCCACATCTCTTTTCCACTGACTGATGAATTTTTCAACCACGAACTACCACCGACATGACTTTTTTAAAACTACGATTCTCACTCTGAAGTATAGGCGAATATTTCTATGAAGCCTCTAGGTTCCATCCAGCTCCTCTCCTCTCTTTCGAGAGGCTACCTCAGGGACGGAGGAAGGTATAGGATTAAGCCCCCCTCCCCATTTTCATCCGAGTTTACGCCATTTCTCTGAGGCGACCATCGACTGATGCTAAATGCATTAATATAATGGCGCTAAATAAGTTCTATGATTGATTGATTGATTGATTGATTGACTGACTGATTGATTGCTTGAGTGATTGGTTGGTTGACTGATTGATTGATTACTTGATTGATTGACTGATTGATTGCTTGATTGCTTGATTGACTGATTGATTGATTGACTGATTGCTTGCTTGCTTGATTACTTGACTGATTGACTGATTGATTGATTGCTTGAGTGATTGGTTGATTGATTGATTGATTGATTGATTGAGTGATTGCTTGAGTGATTGGTTGATTGATTGATTGATTGATTGAAAGTGAGAAGCAGCCAGATGCCTCCTGTACGCATCCTCTCCGGTTTTCTTACTGGATCCGATGTCAAAGAACCGTACAGCTGTGTTTCATAATAATAATAATACGGACAGTGCAACGAATTCGACCTGTCGCACGACCAATTCGACCCACCTGGGTCGAGAGATGTTGACTGCAACAGGGCTCTTCGTCACGCAGTCGGTCCGCATTGATTTCGACCTGTTACTGCCGTTTCTATGACAACCATTTGTCAATAATAAACAGATGATGACGGTCGTGGCTAATACCTGCGCTAAGCAGGCAGGAACTGCCTGTTGATACCAGCTGTCCAAGGTGCCCTTTACAATTGTCTCTACCCCCACTCCACCCAGGAGGGGCATTAAAAATTAAACACCTATTGATTTGACAGAGTGAAGCTATAATGAGGCCGGTGCAGTTATCAATGTCGCCAGTGGCGGCTCATTCAGGATTTCTTGGTGGAGGAAATTAAATGAATTCATAGGAAGTTGGTGGGGGGGGGGTATGAAAAGAGGACGAAAAAATCAATAAACTTTCCCGATAAAGGCTGACAAAAGGAATTTTTCCATAATCTTACTGCACTTTTACCGAAATATAGGTTGACAAGCCCAAAAAAGTCATCTGTAGTTTTTTCCCTATAGTTTGACTAAAATTTTACCCAAAATAGGTTGTTGTTTGTTGTTGTCGTCGTCGTCGATGTCCGTTGATCGTATAATGCATAGATTTATTATAACACACTAGATGCCGTCTATCTATGGCAAAGTCAGACCAAAGTTAAAGCCAAAAATCCACCATTTTGGTACAATGTTGTCATGGTAACCATTCTCTTCTATATATATATATATATATATATATATATATATATATATATATATATATATATATATATATATACAGCTTTATTTATTTGAAACACACCATGACAGCCTTGTACTAAAATGGCGGAAATCTGGCTTCATTTTCTGATACCATAGACTCTGTCTTGTGATATTAAAGTCTATGGTATATTGGACACTTGATGTTTATATTTTGATACGAAGGAAGTCGTTCCGGTAGAAGACTTAGTTCGCTTCACAAAAAACTCGTCGATTCCTTTCTCTCACGTCCGTCCTCATGGACATCAACTGTACTCCGATCGCTTGCTCAATGTTTAAGGTAAGCGAAACGCCGTTCAGTCATTACCGAAATACGCAACGGGTACCCATGGGGTCGTCCATAAAGTACGTCGCCCTCGAAGGTGGAGGGGTAGGAGAAAATGCGAAAGTTTGTGGCAGGGTCACTTTGACGTCACACACTTTCCGTACATTTGAAATTTACGGTGCTATTTTATACTTTCTCTTCTGGTGGACGTGATGCGTGTTGAAAATATGATTTGGATTAGTACAACACTGGTTATAATAATAAGACCCTAAACTGAATCACTTTAAACCTTGTTATAATAATAATAATAATAATAATAATAATAATAATAATAATAATAATAGTAGTAGTAGTAGTAGTAGTAGTCGTAGTAGTAGTAGTAGCTGTTGTTGTTGTTGTTGTTGTTGTAATAGCAGTAGCAGCAGTAGTAATAGCAGCAGCTGTTGTAGTCTTAGTATTAGGAGCAATACACAGAGATGATCATGGGTCCATTTTTAGAGCCAACCCAACCCAACCCATCAAATCTCCAACCCAACCCATGCCGTCAATAGAGTTACTTAAACCCAACCCAATGCACCGTATTGCACTACAATTTCTAAACCATGACTTGTTTTCTGACTCAACCCGACCTACCATAAATATGAAAAAGTCTGACCCAACCCAACCGATGGGTTAACCCAATCCATAGCCATCTCTGGTAACACATTCATTATTATCATTATTATTATAGTAATAAGTAATAATAATATAACTAGGCTGTTATTAATTATTAGTTTAGGTGTAATCGGTTGGTGGCTGCACCATAATTAGAATGCTAGTGTTACGTCTATTGGTGTTCGACAGGACATTCACAGATACATGAGAGGAGGAGGAGGAGGAGGAGGAGGAGGAGTAGAGCACACGAAGGTTGAGTTGAATCATCATTCTGTGATTCGCAGCGTCTTTGCTCAGTGCATCCAACACGTGGAACTGCGCGACGAAATCATCTGCCAGATCATCCGCCTTCTGACGGACAATCCGAGCGAAGAGATGCGCCTTCGTCTCTGGCCTCTCCTGGCCGTCGCCGTCACCTCCTTCAGCCCCAGCACCGCTCTTAGAAAGGTCAGCAGCAGGGGTCAGCGCTGCCGCCGGCGAATAATAAATAGTGCGCTTTCATCGGACGAACGGACAGACGGAATGATGGAGGAAATGAGAGGAAGGAAGGAAAGAAGGAAGGAATGACTGAATGATGGATGGACGGAAGGACGGAAGGATGGATGGATGGAGTGATTGATGGAGTGATTGACGGAAAGACGGATGGATGGAAAGGAAGAAGGAAGGAAGGAAGAAGGAAGGAAGGAAGGAAGGAAGGAAGGAAGGAAGGAAGGAAGGAAGGAAGGAAGGAAGGAAGGAAGGAAGGAAGGAAGGAAGGAAGGAAGGAAGGAAGGAAGAAGGGAAGGAAGGAAGGAAGGAAGGAAGGAAGGAAGGAAGGAAGGAAGGAAGGAAGGAAGGAAGGAAGGAAGGAAGGAAGGAAGGAAGGAAGAGGAAGGAAGGAAGGAAGGAGGAATGAAATGATTGATGGAAGGATGGATGGATGGAAGGAAGAAATTAAGGAAGGATGGAGTGATTGATGAATGGATGGAAGGAAGGAATGAAGTGATCGATGGAAAGACGGATGGATGGATTGAAGGAAGGAAGGAAGGAAGGAACGATGGATGGATGGATGAATGAGTGAGTAGGTTAAAATGAGTAATAATTGCGTTGAGTCTTCTGTCACTTCACACGTTTGCGAATGAATGACGCTTATGAGGCTAACTCTTTTGATGACCGTGAAGAGGAACTGTTAGCTGCATCTTCTTCTTGCTTTAGCTTCCTACCCTCAGCAATAGAGATGGACGAACATACCATACCTTGTTGACTCCTGTAAATGCTATCTTACAAGGCATATATATATATATATATCATCATATATATATCTTCATATAAGGTTGATCATATTGTTTCCATATTCTAATATATAATATTTTTATCTTCAATTCTTTTTCATGTATATAATCCTTAACGTCGTCCAGCCAGTCTCTTCTCTCTTCCTCTGGCCCTGTTTCCCTCTATCTGCCCTCTAATATATATATTGTTCTGTGTTGAACCCCATATATATATATATATAGTTTTCCTGTTTATAATTTCTGTCAGCATTGTCTCTTTTCTCCAATTTTCTTTAGTACCTCTTCATTTGCCATTCTCTCTTGGCTGTTTTCAAGCTTCTTCTGAACAATCCCATTAAAAATATGACCAACACAATTTTTAAACTCCGTTGACTTTTGATTGAAGGATTCGCAGGGGAGAATGGATAACCGAGTATACATAGCATCTCAGTGTTCAGTAGAATTAGTGTTTGGTCAGTTAACAACCTTTTGTTTCCAAAAGGCTTTTTGCCATAAGCAATTGGCGTTTATGTCTCTTGTACATCGATTTTCTGTTAGAAACTGTCAGCAGATATTTGTATTCCTTTACTTGTTCCAACTTAGTGCTATCAATTAGATGTGTTGTGTTCTTATTTTTGTTTTTAAACTATCAATTTTAAATCCCGTCTTAGTTAAGTCGGTTAGGTGAAAGAGATATAACTTTTCTGCAAAGATTAATAACTAAGACTGTTTTCTTGATATATATATATATATATATATATAACAGCTCTGTATATTGTTATATGTTAATATATATATTATAACAAACTAATATATATATATATATATATATATATATATATATATGGATGGAGTGATTGATGAATGGATGGAAGGAAGGAATGAAGTGATTGATGGAAAGACGGATGGATGGATGGATTGAAGGAAGGAAGGAATATATATATATATATATATATATATATATATATATATATATCCGGACCAATACTCTGAAGCGCGAATACTACGATTACTGTGCTGCTTTCCAAGGCGCTATAGAAATCCAAGAGATTTTACTTTACTTTACTTTACCTAACTTGGAGTTGGAAATAAGTACGCTTCCGAGCCCTTCAGAAAGATCGTCGTACATAATTTGGATTGTAAAATTAGTTCCGTCGTGATAGTTCGTAGGTGGTCCTAGGGTCAGTCACGTACTGGGCTGCAACATTATGGCCTCTGGAAATTGCCGACCTCAGGTCACAATAATTATTATTCCTGGATCCATGTTCCAGTTGATTATTTAGTAAATTGTGGTTCAGCTGTGATACATTTCATTACAGAAACTAACACAGTTTGGCATGTTACTTTACATGTCTTCTTCTTTAGGTGCTGTGCATTTCTACGTTAGCGACCATGGATTTCTACTTTGTTCTATCTTGACATCCTCTTATTAGTTCGACGTTATTCATTATTCCTTCACTTCCTTCTCGTAGGCAGTCTGCATATGTGTTTCTCTGCCTTCCTCTGGCTCTTTTCCCCTCCACTTTTCCATGTAAATTAGCAAAATACTAATTATATTTCCGGCACCATAGACAGGCAGGCTACTGGTGAATTGAATGATAATTAAATTCTTATGGACCTATCTACGCAGTAGATGTATGTTATGTAATGCAAAATTCATTTATATAGCGCTTCGTGACCTACTGGCCACCACCTTTCTCTATAGCCATTTAAAGCGTAGTTTAACCCTTTTAGCTTGGAATAAAATTTAGGAAAACTTTTCACAAACGTGGGATTTAGTAATATTACGTTCCTCAGATTTTGGGAAAATTCCTCTACAACGCAATATTGGGTTCAGCACAGGAAAGGAATTACAGGAAAAGCAGGAATTACTAGGCCATTATCTTCAGTATGAATAAGCAGCCACTGCTTGTGAAACCCAATTTTTGGGTATGGCCTTTTTGTCAACTTATTTTTCGGTAAAAGTGTAGTAAAAGTTTGAAAAATTCTCTTTTGTCAGTCTTTTTCGGCAAAGTTTATTGATTTTTTCTTTCTCCTTTCATCCCCCCCACCAACTTCCTATAAATTCATTTCATCCTCCTCCCACCAAGAAATCCCGGAACCGTCACTGTTTATCTTACTTTCTTACTTAGTAGTGGTTGTTGATTCATCATCATCATCATCATCATCATCATCATCATCATCATCATCATCATCATCATCATCATCATCATCATCATCATCATCATCATCATCATCATCATCATCATCATGTGTCATCTTCATATCTGAAGGTTGACGGTCATGAGTTGTTTCCACTTCATTCTGTCTTCAGCAATCCTTTTTAGTCTTCCGTAGTTCTGTTCCTCTGAATGTGTTCCTTAACGTCGTCCAGCCAGTCTCTTCTAGGTCTTCCTCTGGCCCTGTTTCCCTCATATCTGCCCTCTAATAGGACTTTTGCTTGCTTGCTTGCTTGCTTGCTTAGTAGTGGTTGTTGATTACAGGCCCTAATGGGACACCTTCGACGGGTCGTTCGTTGCGAAGAGAGGCACGATTCTCGCCCATCTAGCTATGCAAGATATTGCCTTAGCGTCGTCGCGTCGTCGAAGAGAAAGCACTGTCGAAAGTTTCCGCCTTCTACGGCAGAGTTCGAGGTATGTCGTCGACGGTGGTCTTGGTGACGGTCGTCATGGCAACGATGTTGCTGCTAAGCATTGGCGTTGCCACGGGGACTGGCCCCCTTCCTATTCTGTTTGGGCGATTTCCCTTCCATTCTTTCTGATAGCGTGCTGTTTGTAAATTGTTAATCTTTGTCTTACTCTCTCTTGCTCTGCGTCCATATTGACGATTCCCGTTGTTATTAACTTTTCCAATCCGTCCTTAACATTACTTATTATTTTTAAAAACCAGCATATTGTAAATTGCCATTAATTTTATGCTTTTGATGAATCGTAAGATGAGAGGTACTTAGGTTGTATGTGACTTGTTCATATCTCTTCTCCTTCTCCGCTTTCTTCTTCCTCTTCCTCTTCTCCTTCCTGTTCTCCTTCTTCCTCTTCCACTTCCTTTTCCTTTTCCTCTTCCTCTTCCTCTCCTTCTTCTTCCTCTCCTTCTTCCTCCTCTTCTTATTCTTCTTCCCTTCTCCTTCTTCCTCTTCCTCTTCTCCTTCTTCCTGTTCTTATTTTTCTTCTTCCTCTTCACCTTCTTCCAGGGGCGGAGCTAGGGTGTCCGGCGCCCGGGGACAAAATATACTGGTGGCGCCCCCTCAACTTGAAAATCCTAAGAAGCCAAAAAGAGTGCCGCTCTGCCCATTTGGCGCCCCTTTACTCTAGCAAAAAGTCATCACCCGTAGCGGAACTTCCTACCTTAAACCAATTTTGGCGCCCCCTCACCTTGGCGCCCGGGAACATCTGTACCTTCCTGCACCCCTCTAGATCCGCCCCTGCCTTCTTCTTCCTCTTCATCTTCTTCCTATTCCTCCTACTCTTATTATTACTCTTACTGGCTTACTCTTAACTCTTAGTCTTAGTCTTACTATTCTTATTGCTAGTGTTATTATTATTATTATTACGATTATTATCGTCCAACTTACCTCAATAAACCGACGTTATTGAACATAGCGTATGTGATGACATCGACAGAGCGGAACTATTTTGCTGTCAGGTCAGGGAACTATTTCCTGAAACATAACAAATATTAGACTTCGGAAAAACCGAAAGTCAGTCGAGTCTTGCAGTCTGTTTTGGCCAAGTAAGATGGCAGAGTGGGTTACGTGCTGGAGCGTCAGGTGGCACAGTGTGTGACCCGGCGTCTGATTGCAGGCTCTGTGCAACCTTCAGCCGCTCTTGTTCCGGATTCATTTTCTCGACGGCAAAACGAAGACCGTCGCAATTGGTCACAGCGACACCGTCGACAACGCCATCGCCAAAGTGGCCGAGAAAATCGGGCTTCAGAACGTCAGCGGTTGGGCTCTCTACGAGGTTACCAATTAATTATTAATCTTTACTCACTTATTGACTCACTTACTTACTGACTAACTCACCAACACGCAAATGGACATGTCTGATGTTCCACAAATCTATGTGTAAAGCCGGCCCCCGTGTAGTGGCATGGAAAAATTCCAGGGCCCTTTGAAGATAAATAAATTTTGTGGGTCATAATCCGGGTGCATATCGCTGTTTTAGTTACAGTAAGTCCGTCTCGAGCTCTCAAGACTAGCATCAGAGGTTCTCAGTGCGGCGCTGATCTTCGTGTCAAGACTCTCAGCCAGCCGACTGGTGCATGATAAAACAATACGGGCCCAGTGTTCGCATGCAACGCGCCTGTTTACTTCGCGGATTAATCCGTTACTCAGTTGCCACCGCCCTCTGGCGAATGAAGGCTGAGTCGACCACTTAGAGTTCTAGCCGGGATTATGCCTGTCTAGCGTGTTACTCAGTGGCGTAGCCAAGGGAGAGGGTTGAGGGCTAAAAACCTTCTTGGCTGCTGAAATCAAAATATTTTTAATGAGTCTCTATGCATTTTTAATTTTGGGAAGCGATTTTGAGGTCAAACCCCCTGGCTATAAAATGTAATGGCTTAAGAGGTGACAACCTTTCTTTTATATGCTCGTCGGGAAAAATAGAGATTACCTTTTTTAGCTTGTCAAGATTTTACGCGAACTTGGTCATGCCAAAACCAAAAACCAGCCCCCTTCCGGAAATCCTGTCTCTACGCCACTGGTGTTACAATACTGCTATCTTACTTATCTTCTAATAGTCATACTAGTTTTTGTCTAGCTCTGCAGCAGTGGCGGCTCCAGGATATGGCAAGTAGGGAGACCGTTGGGGTGGCAACTTCTAATCATGGGGGCCAAACATTTGTTGTTAGGTATGTAGTATTAAGTATAGGGTCCCAACAGTGGGACACTGAGGGCCAGGAACTCAATAGTGGGGCACGCCCCCCGGCCCCACCTGTTGGGCCGCCACTGCTCTGCAGCTGTGACCAATGAAGTTCCTAGCGTCAACAATTTCCAGGGCTCCATTAGTAGTTCTGGAAGACACCGGTGCCAGGTTTCGTTATTCATCTTCGAATCGTCACATTTAATTGTCTATCGAGGTTTTCTCTCTATCTATCTTCACAGAGTGTTCCAGAACACGATCGCTACATCAGAAACGACGAGTACCTAGCAGACATACTTGCCGATTGGGAAGAGTAAGTACCTAGTTTGTCATTAATTCTTCCGTGTGACGTTGATAGTGTCTCGTGCAGAATAATCGTGTTTCTGAGTATCCCTTTCTTGGCGGTCGTGTCCGTCTCAAGTTTCTTTCGGTGATCTCTTGTCGTTTCACCATTTTGACGTTTCTCTCTGGATGTTGTGAAGTATATTTGACTATTTATTCATTTTCGTTTCCTGGTTTGATTTAATGCGATATTTAAAATCTAATTGTCTTATTAAGCATTGTGATTTCACATGGCAAACGAACTTTGCATAACACTAAACATGGGCGTCCGGAGGGTACACAAGGGTGCAATTGCACCCCGAAAATTACGAAGTTATGAAGAAAGAAAAATGCCGAAGTTATCAATCAGGAAAGTAAAAATTACTTTAAAAAAGTAACCAATGATACTAACTTAAAATATGAATTTATATAGGAATACGATGAACTTCTTGTAGCGCTAAATATTTATAATTAGTCCAATAGATCATGAGAGTTTTGTACAGTAGGCCTAATTTTTGTTTCTTTTGTCGCAAGACCTTGTTTTATGACCCTCTGGGAAAATGTCTGTGGACGCACGTGACATTAAAGCTTCCCGAATGGCTTTATTTATCCGCCCCACTGCGCAACGTCGTCCGCCCGTTCTCTGTGTGGTCTTCTGCCCCTTCTGTTCGTTCCCTCCATTATTCCAAACACTAAGGTCTTGATTTTTCTGTCCTCCTTCATTCTACAGATATGCCCAAACAGCCTTAGTTTTCTTTTTATACTCATCTGCATTAAATTTTCTTTCATTTCCGAGATTAAGAGAGAACGATATTATTGTTCCGTTTCATTTACCAGACGACTTGTATTTATTAACGATATGTTATTAGGCGCTCTTTTGTTGAATTTTTTTAGTGGTTGAATCAGAGATGTTCATGGGTTCATTTTTTGGAATCCAATCGAATCCAACTCATCAAATCTCCAACCCAGCCCAACTTGACCCAATCTAACCCAACCCACCGTAATACATTACAATTTCTTAAACCATTACTTATTTCTGACCCAACCCACCATTAATATAAAAATCTGACCCAACTCAACCCGACCCGACCCGACCCATGGGTTAACCCAACCCGTGGACATCTCTTGTTTGAATAGTTTGTATATTAATGTGAATTTCAATGCAGGAAACGGTTGACTGTGTGTACTACGCAACCGCGTACTCTCAATGTTCTTTTCAGGTACTTGTTCTTCCTCCTGTCGTTCTGTTAGTCTGGTTGTCTATCGCTGTCCTCCTTTCAGTAACTGTGCATGTCTTCAGGCCCGTCTTTATGTGCTGGAAATTGGGCACTGTGCCCAGGAGACTCCGCGTATCTTAGGGACCCCGCGCGCTTCAGCCCTTTTATGTTTTAACCTTTTTTGCTTATATCAACTTCTGGAGGATAAATTAATTGAAAGATCAAGCACCAAAAAAACGTGATGACCTTTTTTTGCTCGTCAACTTTTCGAGCATCAGAAAAAAATTTCACCCCCGCCGGGGCCCCTCATATATTGCGGGGCCCTAGGCACGTGCCTACCTTGCCTATGCCTTAAAACGACCCTGGGTCCAGACCATCCGGGGCACCGCAGGCCGACAGGTGCCAGGGGCCTCGCACTGGCAAAAGACGGGCCTGCATGTCTTTCATTTCTTTTTCCTGCTGAACTTTTTGAAGTTTCGCTAAAGTTGTTTCTATTTCTGACTGACGCCGTAAATCTTATTGTCGTGCAAGCAGTGCTGGGTTTTAGCAGCCAAGATAAGAATTCCAACGCTGCTCAGAGAATTAGACCTCGTACAAGCACGAAAATGCAAATCTAGAGTGGCCGGTAAAATTATTGCTGGAGGAAATTAACTTCTTTTCTAGATTTTAGGGTGAATTTTGCACAATTTCTTCTATTTTGGCGACTCGTAAAAATTCACGAACGGGCATATTCTGACACTAGATTCCATTCGCTGAGTTGACTAAAAGGCAATCCTTTTATTAGGGGACCAGCATGATTTGTCGATTTGCTTGGACGATTGATTCTGTCGAATCGCAAGTACAGAGCTGTTCAAATGCATGCAGCGTTTCGTTAATATAAATATTAAATAGCGTACAGTAATTGTCTACATTTTCAATAAATCGTATTATGTAGCCTAGGTCTACGAGGTTCATGAAATTAGACTAAACGCCACGAAGAAGTTCATTTTTGGGGGGATTTTGACTGTTTTCATGAAACAACCATAAACCTATTGTTTTCAAAAGTAATTTTTTGGCATCATAGAACACTTCGCAGTCTAAAACTAATTTTCGTATAGCAGAAACCATTCTGTCTGCTCAAGCCGCCTTTTCAATTAAACAATATATGCAATAGGTTGAGTTGCTGTCTGATGCCGATGAGTTCGAGAACAAATCCGGTTCGGGGGCGGGAAGGGGGTGGTGGTTAAAAAGTTCTGAATTTTATTCATCCGAAATCTCTTCCTTGCTGTAGGTCTAAAATTTGGAGGTCGTTTGTAGTCAGGCCAATCACTGCGTGTTTCAAAATCGAAGTTTGGTCAAATACCATGTTATTCAATGCGCAACATGAATTCTGGTGATGAAATCCAAAATTTTGTGCGAACATTGTAATTTTTAAACGTCCCCTTTTAAAAGATTTTCACAATTCCATGATTTAATATATTTGTCAATGCTGTAAATTTATAAATAAATAAATAGAATTATACATAAATAGGCTTAATGTGCATGCGGTGTATAGAAATGCACAATTGCAAATAGTTTTAGTTGAAGATCGTCGTGCAAAACATTAGGCCCTAGAGTACTTTCACTCAGTACCGGATACTTGCCGCCCAGTACCTGAAATTGCTGCTTGCAGGCGTCTTGGTGGTTTCTGTTTCTCGCGGTTGCAGTTTTTAGTACTAGTACTTATTAGAGATAGTAGCATATCGAAGAACACAGGACAAGGTGAGTTTAACAGTTGGCGTGTTGTTCCGCTTTTATACGTGTACTCAAATGCCTCTGTTCTACTGGTTCTTTCAAAAACGGTCGAACCGCGTGCGGCAGCATGTGAACGAACTTTTCAGAGTGCAAAGCTTCTATAGATGACTGTGTTCAGCGTTACGAGAATGCTTGAGTTTCTGCTGATTCTGGAGTTCTTAAGATTACCAAACCGCAAACTGAACTGATCCAAACCAGCTTTGCAGATTGCAGCATATACGTCAGCGGTTCCCAGCCTTTTAAAAATTGGACCCCAAACAAACAAGTGAAAACTTAGCCCGTAACCCCTCCCTTCATAAGCGCCGTAACATGCAACAATTTAAATATTTTTAAAAAGTTTTACTGTATGTCTTTTCGTTTTTATATTGACATTTCAATAAATTGCGGAGATCACTTTACGTTTCTCTTAAATGCATTGCTACGACTTTTTTGCTTCTCAGTAATTTCAAAATTCTGAAATTCTTCGACAGGCTCTCTTGCTACCATTACGCGATGTACGACGCCCCGTATATTACCCTATGGTTACGCATACCACCGGTTGGGAACCGATGGCATGCAGGGGCGTAGCGATGGGGGGGGGGGTATATCGGTATATATGCCTTAAAAAATCAGAGTTCCTTAAAATTTTCAATGTGTTTTTAAAAAGATTTTCAGAGTTTTTAAAGATTTATACCCTCAAATTCCATTAAAGTCTCAAATCAAATTCCTGGCTACGCCCCTGATGGCATACTCTCCTCTACCATGAGAGGATTTATGACAGTTCGGGAGCGGGTGTGGTGAGAAATGTCAATGCATTAACATCAACATTTTCGTTATTAACTTATTGCTCCTAAATTATTGCAGTTGTGAGGGTCTAAGAATTGGGGCGTGAAGAATTCCCCATATCTGGCCTCTATGCAACACTGATTGATCGTCACACTGTTACAGGTGCCATGTCTTAAGAACTCTATAATTCCTTTGTTCTCTCTCTCTAACATTTTCTAATTTTTTTCGTGTGTCCTGTGGTGAATTCATGTGACTAATCAGAGGCAGTCACGCGGATTTCAGAACTAAAACTACGTAAGTGACAAACTTTTCACCAGATTTCTGGTAAAGGTGTGAATGCTTTGTTGAGCTCAATATATCGAAACAATATAAGGCCATTTATTAAAACCATAACAAAACCCCACCTCACGTTATGTTTGCGCCAACGTATGTAATATTACGCGATAAGAGAATCTTCAATTTTGATAATATAGCCCTGTGTAATAGTTAATTTCACTAATTTCAGAAATGCTTTAATTCAATTTTGATGTGGTAGAAGATTAGGAAATTATTATGTCGTGTCGCAGACAGTGGCAGTGGAAAGTTCCACTGCCAAAAATACCGTGTTTTGATGTCATGTTCCAAATCCCCGACCCGAGGGAACCCCTCAACTGCGACGCAGGGTCATAACATATATTATATTATATGTTATGTCGAACTAACGGACGAGACGATTTGCTGCGTATCGATTGCTGCTGTTTCATAATGGAACGCCATTGTTCGCATAAATAGTTCCACATTTCAAACAGTTTTTTCCCCAGTTGCTTGAATTCAACACTGCATTCAGTTTTCTTGTAGGGGCTGTCCATTAATTACGTCAACCAATTAAGGTGGAGGGGGTTTGAAAAAGTTTGACAGTTGTTGACAGAGGGAGGCGGGCGGGTCAAGCGAAGTTGACGTCAACAATTTCATTTTTTTGCAAATGATAAAAAATAGGAAATTTCATGGAATATTATTTATTACAACGGAAAAACCTGACAAGCAAAAATGGTCATCACCACCACATTATGACACTTGATGAACAAAAATTGAAAAGGTCTCATCGCTGCAAAAATAATAACCTTCTAAACTTCTTATGGGGACCCGACGCTGGTCTTAGTGGGAAGGGGGGTGTCAAAGTTTTTAACATAATTATAGGGGGGTCACTGAAAGTTGACAGTTGTTGACAAGGGGGATGGGGTCAAAAATTGCCCAAAAATTGTTGACATAATTAATGGACAACCCCTAATCTGTAATATCTGAAACACAGTGTCTGCAGTTTATTGTGGTCTTATGAGGCAGGTATCTTAGCGGGTTTAGAATTTCGTTGAACACCACCTTGTGAATGTTGGGGATGCGAGAGGTGCAGCTCTATTTTTCAACAGTTGGGTGTCGCGACAAATTTTCGGCCGCAAGAAATCTAGACCAGTGATTCTTAACCGGGGCTACTTGTACCCGTTGGGGGTACTTGAGAGACGTGGTGGGAGTACGCAGAATAATCCGGAAATACAGTTTATTTTATTAAAGACTTTTACTATAATGTACACTATGTACAGATACCTTAGAAATGTTTGCAATAAATTATAAATTGTAAAAGAAAAATTCCACTTTTTGGCTTGTGCACAATCTGTGACAGAAGTACGTGCAGTTTATAATTTTTTCAATATATTACGGAGCATAAACCTTTCTCCTCATAAACGGTACTGCAGGGTGGTCTGTGGTACTTCGTTCTCTTATACTTGTTTCAGTGGGTACGCAATCAAAAAGGTTAAGAACCACTGTTCTAGACCATGGATGTTCAACATTGGTGTAGCCACAAAGAACGGGGTAACGGCCCCATATTCGGGCCGCAACCGGTTGCGTGGATAGGTGTAGTATTTGCATCGAGGAGAATGTACCAGACTCCAAAGCGCATGCCGTTTTTGCTCGTCAGGGCTTTAGGACCGAAACTGTCGATGTGCCCCCTACAGTTTTCTGGAATCCTGGCTACGCCCCTGGTGTTCAATTTGTGACTGTTAATACGGCGCCCTGTGGATCGACTGCACCCGTAATTTCAAAGCACTACTCCAGACAGTTATTATGAGGCTATAGTTAAGATATTTTGCAAATCAAAAGCACTCTTTTGGATAAATTCTTTGAGGTAGATTAAGCTTATGAGTTCGAGAAGAATTACACAGATAGGCGGCCAGTGGCGGTTCCACGTGGTGGATGAGTGGGGATGCATCCCCCGCCGGACTTTTTTTGTTTGTCAAACTTTTTTGGCAAAGTTTATTGATTTTCCCCTCTTTTTCTTTTCATCCCCCACCAACTTCCTATGAATTCATTTCATCCCCCACCAAGAAATCCTAGAAGCGCCACTGTAGGCGGCCTAGGTTCTTCGTCGAAAGTGTTCTCGGCAAAGCTAGATCCTCGCTTGGTAATAAACATTCTCAGCATTCTGGTTTCAAATATACGCTTCCAAAAGTGGAAAAATTACTGGTTTTAGATTTAATAGCACTTGTCTGTGTGAAGATAAAAAGAGAGACGTATACAGTGGCGTCATTTCACCCTTTTCTTGAGGGGGGCGAGATATGTTTTGCAGAAAAATTTTTCAATTTATAATTTTTTTTTTCGACCTGATTTGAGTTTGCAAAAAATTGTTTGTTGTCAAGTTAAAAGTTATTTCAGATTGCTATATATGCATATGTGACGTCCCTGTAATATAAATTATATTTTCATTTCCTATATATATATATATATGCATATGCATATGTCTATGTATATATATATATGTGTATGTGTGTGTGTGTGTGTGTGTGTGTGTGTGTGTGTGTGTGTGTGTGTGTGTGTGTGTGTGATTATATGACTCACGAGGTTATCATGCAGTCTCCTAGTGCAACTGTTGTAAAAGTAATTTGTGTACCCGAACAATTTGCAAACCCATATAAAGGCAGCAATCTCGAACAGGCTGTGTGTACAACCCTGACTTCCTTCTATGGACAGTGTTGGTTGGTTGGTTGGTCATGCAGCTGCAAGCGACGTGATGCAGCCCCATTGCTAAGTGCTTCGATTTTGCTTGGGCTTCAGCATTTTGCTACGAATTCCGTAGTCGATTTTCCGAGGATTGACCAGACATGGACATAAAAAGTGTCCATTTTTTAAAAACCAAATCCAACCGAAACTCATCATGATTCAGACCCAATCCAACCCACGAAAGCAATAGGATTACTTGACCCAACCCAATCGTCGGTACTACTGTACATTGCCACTTCTTAAAACAAGACTCAGTTTCTGATCCAACCCAACCCAATCCACCACAAACATGAAAATGTCTGACCCAATCCAACCCAACCCAACCCATGGGTCGACCCAACCCATGTACGTGTCTGGGATTGACCGTCACAAGTTGGTTAATAGACCTGTCATGCATTCTGTTTAATCGAATTTCGTGCCGCGTGCTACTTCCGAAGCGCTTTCCACCCGATGTAAAATTCTTATTGAATTAAAGACCGATGTGCCAATCGCAATTGGCAGCGTCATTTTATGGCGCACGATTCCGATTTTTTTTCATGCGCTGGAATTTAATTTAAAAACCGCGCGGCAACAGTGGCCTTCGTAAGATCTGCGTCCATTGATATAAGATTCGAACCTAAGTCAGAAGAACTCCACGTCTCCACCCCATGCAAAAGCCAGTCTATCAGTGGCGTAGCTAGGGTTTCGGAATGCGGGGGGTCGGGTATATCGACATCTTAGGGTAAAAGAAGTCTTCGACAAGCAAAACATCTCGTATAGAAGTATTTTCTCACACATTTACGTTTTCTCTTCGATCATGCAACCTACCTCCGCCCCAGTTTCTCAACGTTTTGCCAAAATCCCAAGACCAGTCCCAGACAGAAATGACCCCCGACCCCCTGGCTACGCCAATCAGAGATGTCCATGGGTCCATTTTTAGAACCCAATCAAACCCAGCCCATCAAATCTCCAACCCAACCCAACCCAAGCCGGTAGTAGGGTTACTTGACCCAGCACAAGCTACCATGACCCATCATAATTTCTTAGACCATGACTTATTTTCCGACCCAACCCACCATTAATATGAAAAGTCTGACCCAACCCAATCCAACCCATGGGTTAACCCAACACAGGGCATCTCTGACGCCAATACAATTTACCGTTACCATTAACATGCCAGTGATCAGGGACGCATTGGGCTACAAATTGTGGCCGTGGAAACTGTTGAACTCAAGCGCTCAAGGTTATTAATTAATTAATTAATTATGTATTATTAGGTTGCAGTCTATTTACCCTATAATATAATGAACTCGGTGCTTATTGTTTTCATGGGTGTTGGCGTGTTTGTGTTTATTTTCTTTTAGTTCAGTTCTCTAGAACAGTGGTTCTTAACATTTTTGTGATTGAGTACCCCTGAAACAAGTATTATTATTATTATTATTATTATTATTATTATTATTATTATTATTATTATTATCGAATGCTTAATGTGCTTATGTAGCCATTTGATATTATTTGTAATTATTCCTTAGCCTGGTTATAGGGCAAGAGTTACATTGTTTGAATGACACCGCAAGGGGCACAGGTATTATTAATTATTATTAATTGCAGTGTAGTTAAACGGTTTAACAGACACCACAGGCAGTTATTATTAGATCAAAGATCATCACGATAAGATTATCTTTGATTATTATCGAATCTTTGACTCTGACTTTAAATCACTTTTTCGGTGATTTTGATCTTTAAATGATCAAATTATACCTATTCTCCCAACTAAGTCAATCAACGAACTTCTATTTGATTGGCGACATTATCAGACCTCAATGATCATGTTAGTAGCAGCCGGTGCCTGATGAGGGTTATGTGTATGGCCCTGACATTAGTACTGCACTGCCTGCCACTGGGACTCAGAGGAGGCTTGCTCAGTTGCAACTGGTCGTGAAAATGCAGTCAAGATAGAGGTCATGCACTACCTGAATAACCCAAATAAGGAACTTTCTTGTTGGCATACCCACATGTCAAGGCAGCATTTGTGAAATATAACACAACCCTGCCATCTTCTGCGCCTGTCGAAAGACTTTTTAGTATTGGAGGTTTGATAGCTACACCGCGAAGAAACAGGTTGTCTGACGCAACGTTTGAGCGTCTGCTCATGCTGAAAAATGAACTGCCGTGTTCAACACTGATTGTGAACTGACAGTTGCAAAATTGGTTTTTCAGAGTAACAGTTAAAAAGTCCATCGTACATTTTTTATCGTGATGACAGATATTGCATGCATGATCTTTGATCTTAGATCACAGTTCTTGATCTTAGAAACGGTGATTTTGACTTGATCTTAGATCACCACAGATCTTGATCTTTGATCAAGATCATTTTACAAGTGATCTTTCCTAACACTGACCACAGGTGACGAGGCAGCGTGTCAAAGCCTGGTTGTCGGATAGCGGGATCTTCGACCAAACTGAAACATGTATAAGAGAGCGAAGTACCTCAGACCACCCTACAGTACCGTTTATAAGGAGAAAGGTTTATGCTCCGTAATATATTGAACAATAATAAACTGCAACGTACTTCTGTCACAGATTGTGCACAAGCCAAAAAGTGAAATTTTTCTTTTACAATTTCTAATTTATTGCAAACATTTCTAAAGTATTCGTACAGTGTAAACTACATTATAGTAAAAGTCTTTAAAAAAGACTGTATTTACGGATCATTCTGCCTACCCCCACCACGTCTCTCAAGTAGGCTACTCCCAAGGGGTACAAGTACTCCCGGTTAAGAACCACTGCTCCAGACACTGAAACCAAAAAGATTGACTTTTTTCTGGATAGCAGCAGTTTCTTATCTCATATTTACTGCAATCCTTCTAACTCGAGGGCAGTGAATGCTGCACTACTTCCGTTCAAAAGATCCAGATATCGTATATCTACGTCTCATCTACGTGTTATCTTGCTATTTGTGATACCCTATCAGCTATTAGATCCAGCCACGGGCAAGATAACAATCAATTGGTTATTGTTTTCTGATCTCGTGCGTTGACCCGTGTGGGGCCATTTCATGTCAAGAGCCTTGGCCCTGATTCGCAGTGATTTTTACGCCTTCGGGGCCAGCTGTTTCAATGCTTATAGGGGTCATTTCATATTAAGACTCTCGGCCCCTAGGCTCGTCGTGAGAAATTCTGGGCACAGCAGTCAATGGTACCAGAAAAGTTTGAAAGTTTATAATTTTAGAAAGTCTGTTTTCAAAAAGTTCCAACATTTTTCGAAAATATGCGAAATATACAGATCAAGTGTGAAAAAAGTGGTGACGACCTCTTCTGTGCTTGTCAGACTTTTCAGGACGTCAAAGTACAAGCAACAATGCCATCGACGCCCCCCCCCACACACAGCCTTAAGCGTATTCGTAATAATAAATACACTGTAGTATTATAGTATTGCATGAGGTGACATTTTGCAAAACCGTCCAGGTACCCTCCAGATCGCCGGGCCCTTGGGCATTTGGCCCTCCCTGCCCCCCTTCTCGGCGGACCAGCTCGGTCCTTATATACTCTTAGTGCTTTTTTCGCCTTCGGGACCCGCTGTTTCAAGGGCGGTTGGACCGCGGTCTCTAAGCCTCCGACAAGAGTAACGACCTTTTTCACTTCTTCCTTTATTGTAGCCTATATACTTCTGCGTCTCTCTCTCTCTCTCTCTCTCTCTCTCTCTCTCTCTCTCTCTCTCTCGCCTCTAGTGTATAACTATTGCGCATTCTTCAGCGAAATCTTCGTATATAGCCGCGGGTTCTTCGAGTTATCGATCGATCGGAGACATTAATATTGAGTCGCGCCAGGGTCGTAACTTCGGTCTTCGCCTTTGGTTTACCGCAGCTGTAGCTGCAGCCTCTCAATCGCAAGTATTGTCATCATTGTGGCAGACAATGGGCGGAGAAGAAAAGACTTATCAGAGTTGGGAAAATGGCCTTGGTTTTTTTTAAAGAAAAAATCAGGTTTCTAAGTTTATGGGTTTTAAATTTCGGCATGTCGACCAGTGACACAGCCAGGAATTTTATTGGGGAGGGGGTATAAATCTTAACTAGTCGTTGCTATTTCAAAATCAAAAAATATGTTAATGTTTAAAAAACTTTAAGATTGGTTGATTTTTTTTTTGGGGGGGGGGTATATATACCCATATAACCCCCGTCGCTACGTCACTGATGTCAACATCAATAAACACTTCTCTATATTCTTGTCACATAAGTGTTCTGACGAGATATTATTTACATATTATATATATATATGTTATATATACTGTATTATCTGTATTATATATACTGATTTCTGGGGTATATATAACAATTTACCCACCCACCCCTTCGCTACGACCCTGGTTCTTGGGAATGAAGGTTCTGTCAGTAAGGTTACGTTTGAAACTGTCTCAATTTGATGCTATCGTAATCTCTCTCTCTCTCTCGCTCTCTCTCTCTCTCTCTCTCTCTCTCTCTCTCTCTCTCTCTCTCTCTCTCTCTTTCAATTTCCCTTGATGTGCATTGGGTGGACTGGTGGGAAGTCAGGAAGCAGTGACAATGAATTTTCTTCTTTCCCTTATAAATATCGCAGTTTGTGAATATTTATTATTATTATTATTATTATTATTATTATTATTATTATTATTATTATTATTATTATTATTATTATTATTATTATCATCATCATCATTTATGGCGACAGCTTTTTATGGCGCAGTGGGATTGTCGACGGCCAAAACAAGGGCGCTTTGACAAATGTCACTCTTGTATGTGTGAAGTGAGTATTTAAATTCTTCACAATATCACACATCAGAGTAAGCTTTTGTAATGTTCTCAGACAGTGAGATCCATAAAGTTAGATTGTGATGAACGAGTCGTCTCTTATTCGGTTCTAGGAACCAGTTCAGCATCTGATCCAAGAGTCCGTTGAAGCAAAAATAAGGGGTTAACTGCACTTAGTTTGATAATCTGCTGAGTTGAGTGCTAATGAAAGACGGCTTTTGGTTTCATCCAATAATTAACGTCCAAAGTAATTGAATTAATTCGCCCTCCTGGGAATGCGAAATTTCCGCGTAGCATCATTTGATGCAATGCACTGAATTATTTATAAGAGAGAAGAACGGAGTGAATGATGAATTCGAAAGGAATTGAGTGAATAGGCGCTTTGGAGAGTTGGTGAAGTGAACTACCCCTCCCCCCCGAACGGCTCACTCTCGAGCACGATCAAGCTTTCTTCTCATAACTGACGGGGCCGTTTTAAGGCACGGTAGGCACGGTAGGCACGGTAGGCACGTACCTAAGGGCCCCGCGATATATGACTGGCCCCACCGGGCAGTGAAAAAATAATTTTTTAAAAAGGTCAGCATCGCTTTATTTTGCTTGATTTTTATTAATTATCTTTCTCCTCCAAAAGCAGAATAAGCGAGAAAAGGTCATCGTTGCTTTAAAAACTTGCCTAGGGCTCCCCACCGGTCAGTTATCAGTGCCCTTTTAAAGAAGTTTTTCGAGCCTTCTAGGCATTTTTAACAATCAGATCGGAAGTATTCTTTTCATATTGATCGGTTGGATGACGTGTCGTTAGCCAACGCGTAGTTTAAGATTCTTTAATAAGGACAAGCGCTCTTAAGGACAGGGCAGCGGAAATTGAGTACTGTCCTTATCAGTTAAGGACGTCAGGTATATTTTGATTACTGATTGGAATGATTTTAGCATGTTAAGTCTAAGTCGATGATTTCACAGCTTCAGTGGCACGGCCCGAGGCAATAGGCCCATCACCCTGTTTATGCCTGGCGCCGCCACTGTTGCGGATGGATTGATGTTTTTAAAGTATTGGACCTGATGCTCTATAGAATTGCATTACATTGATGATAATAATGAGAATATAATATAATAATAATAATAATAATAATAATAATAATAATAATAATAATAATAATAATAATAATAATAATAATAATAATAATAATAATAATAATAATAGGCCTACTGCTGTTGTTGTTGTTGCTGCTGCTAATGATTTTTTATGATCTATTTGTTTAAACAACCTTATTTTCCGAAATGCAACAATTTGTCAGGCAACGTGTCCTGAAAAACGAAATTAGTTTAACGCCACTGTTACTCATGCACCTGATCTGTATTCCTTCAGCCGCTCTTCCGACAAACAGAAAAAGGTCATCTCTCCACTTTTCACACTTGATCTGTAACTTCTTAGACGAAAGTGTATCGGGCCTAAAAT
>CM030849.1:11136686-11146686 GCA_018105865.1 Metaphire vulgaris
TCGTTCAAGGGATAAAAACACAAATATTTGATAATTATCTATTGGTCTAAACCATAGATTTATTATAATACACTAGATGCCGTCTATCTATGGCAAAGTCAGACCAAAGTTGAAACCAAAAATCCACCATTTTGGTACAATGTTGTCATGGTAACCATTGTCTATATATATATATATATATATATATATATATATATATATATATATATATATACAGCTTATATATTTATTTGAAACACACCATGACCCAGCATTGTACTAAAATGTCTGAAATCTGGCTTCACTTTCTGATACCATAGACTCTGTAATGTGATATTAAAGTCTATGGTCCAAACTTGTACGTTCACGCTTTCCAACCGTTTTTGCAAATTGCTATAGGCCCTATAAGCAATACTGCGGCAAGCAGAACATGATATTAAAATAATGCGAAAAACGGCTTTCTCGAAAATTCGATCATTAGGCCTACTTTACGAGCACAGATTGAGAAATATGTCCTCAATTCACGAACTTCGCCTAGCCGCCACGTTTCAATTAACACTCGACAATCGAGTCAGTTTAACGTGTTTCGATTTTTATAGATCGAAAGTTAGACATTCCGACGAAAGTGCTAGCGTTATTGTTATGATTCAATATCTTAATCTCATCTTCCTCCTTTCCCATCCCATTCCCATTATTAACCCACTTGAAGTTCCATGGAGTGGGGGCGCAACAGGGTGGGCCAGGTGGGCCATGGCCCACCCAATATTTAGGCCCAATGGGCCACAATGTGTTTTGCCCACCCAATTTCAATTGGCAAATTGCAATGTTTTGTGGAACTAATAACCGCAAATCCGCAATATATTGCCATAATAATATTGCAATATATAATTGAGATGTCACAGATGTGGAAGACCACTCGAAATTACTATATTTATATGACCATGTAACCGTGTTTTTCAGTGATCGATTGATCGTAGCGGCGAGAATTTCTCGCTGCACTGTCTTGACTGAAACATTGGCCATGTTGGTTCACCCAATATATGGCTCGTAGAAAAAATCAATAAACTTTGATGAAAAAGGCTGAAAAGAGGGAATCGTATCCCTAATTTTACTACGATTTTACCAAAAAAATAAGAAAAATAGAGTTTGACAAGCAAAAAAGGTAATCCCCAGTTAGTTTTACTAGACTTTGACCCAAAAATAGGTTTTCACAAGCAAAAAAAAACAACGTTGAAAGTCCGGTTGGGGGATGCATCCCCACTCATCCCTCCACGTGGAACCGCCACTGGTCCTCGTGATGAAACGTCCTGAGATGAATAGTCTTTGATATGAATCGTCGGCGTTGAATCGTCCTGAGATGAATCGTCCTAAGATGAAACATCTTGACTTTGAAATATTGGCCATGTTGGTTCACCCAATATATGGCTCGTAGCGCCCCCTCATGCCCATTTCCTACGCCTCAGGCGTTCCCTTCTCATCTCCTTGCTATTCTTCACTGCCTTCGCCTTCCCACTCATGTGGTCTACTTAGTTTTGCTCATCTAGGACAATACACAGTTTGCATAACGTCGCTGGCGATGTAAATCTTTACTAGATAACATTACTGTCCATAACGGTAATTAACCTGAGGTAGAAGATTTGTCGTAAGCCGTAAAGGTAATGTAATAAAGAATTTTTTGGATATCGAGCAGTCCCTTGCACCTCGTAATCTAAATTTTAACATAAATTAAAAACTGTTTTTCATCTTTACTAAACGTTTGAAATATTAAAATATAACGAATTTTGCAAAAATCTATTGACGGTTGGGCGGGAAGATGACAGATATGTAACACTCTAGAGAGTATGCGGAAGAAAAGGGATCGAGTACAGCTGGAGCCCTAAGGTGGACTCAGCCTTACTTGCTAGAGGGCAGTGGTAAACTGAGGAGCAACGTTAAGGTGCGAGGTAACACGTGGATCTGGGGACAGGAATGGCAACCTTGAATCTACCCCAGATTAATGGATTATACCGCCTACATACCTGTTTGACTTGGCTTATCCCCCTTAGATTGCTCATCCGCTGTTCTGACTGATCTTCCGATTTGACCTGGGTCTAATTCTATTTGGATTTGGTGCGCCATCGGCTGATGCACTGGGCATTATGATAGTGGCGCCATAGAAGTTCATTGATTGATTGACTGATATCGCTGCATGATTGCCTAGACTGGAAATGAACGCTGGACCCCAACGCTCGGTCTCGAGTACGGGAGAAGCACAGTACCTTTACCTTTACCTGTAAGGTAGAATAAGTGTCGTCGGTTGCATTTTGGCTAACGTAAAACACTTCCAAACTCAATGAGATGTCGAGGGCTGCCGGTTAAACGCGGCGAATTTTCGGGAAATATTTTCGGAAAATTGCGGTGTTTTACGGTTAAAAGGACTGACGGGCATAAAGGCCGTAAAACGGGAGCCGATCACCTGCAGATCCGTGCCCATATTAGGAAAATAGCAAAAATAGTCATACATGGGAAGAAAATGGCGATAAACGTGGATAAAATTGCAGAATATCTATGCAGAAATCGTATATTCGGAAAAAAGAAATAAAATGAGGCGCAATGAAATTTTTAAATATGCAATCGCATAATTGCATTAAGCGCCCAGTCCTATAGATATTTATAAAAATTTGTTTATTTTAAATGTACAGTACGTGTAATATGCAAGCGTATATACATGCATATATATATATATTATTTGTTTATGCCCTCGGTACTTCATTCCCGAAGGTCTTATGAGAGAAAAATTGTCCGGAGACAAAAATTAATGTATGTTAAATATATATATATATATATATATGTGTGTGTGTGTGTGTGTGTGTGTCGTTCGTATGTTGATGATACCGTTGATGCGATAACAGATGCATTTATTTTCCGTCTTTTTTTTATCGCTTTCATTTGTCCTTCCATTAGTCTCTTTTTCTCCTGTCTTTTCCAGGTCTCCGTTGATTAATTGACTTCTTTCGAGACAAATGCGATCGTTTTCTTCTGCAGTCGCATGGCTTTAATTAGGGATAATGGAAAGAGGTTTCGAAGGACAGGTTCGATTCAAAACAGTCTTAAACGACCAACGGATTTTTTCCGTGGGATTCCCGGTCCAAGATACGAAGAACAAGGAGACGACGCAACCATGTCGTATAATGTCGTTCGCTGCCGATGCGCGTGTGCAGTGCATCGCTTTTGACTGTGAAAGTAGATCTTTCTTCGGGTCAGCTTCAGTGTTTAATCTAGACTCCTGGACTCCGTGGGGGGACTGACAAAGCAGGGGAAACTGAAAAAGCCGGGGTGGGGAAGTCAGCTAGGTAGCTGCTGTTCAATAGTTGATGTAGTATGCCAAAATTTCCGGGGTGAATATGAAATTTTCGGGGGGGGGGCGGGCAAATTCCCTTCGGAAACGGCCTAGATTAAACCCTGGTTAGCTTATCTTCCCGTAGGGACCTGTTCATCTTCTGTGACGCGACGCTAACCTGAGAGAGAGAGAGAGAGAGAGAGAGAGAGAGAGAGAGAGACAGACAGACAAACAGACAGACAGACAGACAGACATACTGAGAGACAGAGAGAGGAAGAGAGGAAGAGAGAGAGAGAGAGAGCCACCAGAGACAGAGAGAGAAACAGAGAGAGACAGAGACAAACAGCTATGCAGACATACATACAGACAGACATACAGAATTTACACACAGAAAGAAAGAGACAGACAGAGACAAAGACAGAGACGTACAGACAGAGACAGACAGAGAAAAGAAAGAAACACAGAGAGAGACAGAGAGAGACACACCGAGAGAGAGACAGAGAGAGAGAGAGAGAGACACACCGAGAGAGAGACAGAGAGAGAGAGAGAGAGAGAGAGAGAGAGAAAAGGTGGATAAGGACGCTGAAGAGTGAAGATCCACAGACCGATTGATCTCAGCGCAGTAGAATGGACCTCCTGGTGGATATTGCCGTAATGACAAATTGATGATCGAACCAAGAAGACGTTTTTATTTTCCGTCGCCGAAATTTCCAGACGCAACTCCATCTTCGGCGTTTGACGGCTGTTCTTGGTCTTTGTCTTGCAAGGAAACCAGCGCCGTGTGCATGCTGTTCGAATCTCTTCTTGTTGTTTTGCTTTAGCTTTTTTCTATTTTCCGATCTGGTCGAATACTTTGCGACTCATAAAACTGATACTTGTCCGCTAATGTGATTAAAGACAATAGAAACTGATGAGAAAACGCATGATATCATACAGACGGTGACTTGGATTTAGAACTGCCAATGAAATCGATAAGATGGACCCAGTGGCGTGCATAGACTGGTAGGCGCCCGGGGCCAAGTCGATAAAAAATGTTTGACGAGCAAAATAATGGTCGCGGAATCAATTTTGGCACCCCGTCCGGTCGGTCGGCGCCCGGAGTCAACGCGCCTCAACCGGCAACCCTCTGCATGCTACTGGGTAGGCCTAGACCTGTAGAATAATGGAACCATGGAGACTTCGGCGAAAACTCTTAAGATAGTTACTTCGAAAATGCCAACTCTTGAAATAGGTCAGTGTTACCGACGTAACCTTGCACTCAAATTTATGTAGTGCCTTTTTTACATTGTCAGATGCACCGTATTTAGGGCCTACTTTTGCTCCTCCTTTGTCTATTTCCTTCCTGTCCTGTGTTCATTATGACCAGTCGGTTCTTGTACGAATGGACGTGTTTTCGTTATAAATGTGTGTTTCGGCAGATTTTTAGTAGTAGTAGTAGTAGTAGTAGTAGAAAAGTAAGAAGTAATAATACAGCATAATAATAATAATAATAATAATAATAATAATAATAATAATAATAATAATAATAATAATAGCAACAGCAGCAGTGGCAGTAGTAGCAGCAGTGGTAGTAGTAGTAGTGGTTGTTGTGGTGGTGGTGGTGCAGTAGTAGTGGTGGTAGCTGTTGTGGTGGTAGTGGTGGTTGTGGTGGTGGTGGTGGCAGGTGGTGGTCGTAGCAGCAGCAGCAGCAGCAGCAGTAGTAGTGGTAGCAGTAGTAGTAGTAGTAGTAGTAGCAGCAGCAGCAGCAGTAGCAGCAGTAGCAGCAGTAGCAGTAGTAGTAGTAGTGGCAGGTGGTGGTGGTGGTAGTAGTAGTAGTTGTAGTAGTAGTAGTAGTAGTAGTAGTAGTAGTAGTAGTAGTAGTAGTAGTAGTAGTAGTAGTAGTAGTAATAGTAGTAGTATTAGTAACAGTAGCAGGATAGCAGCAATTGCGATATCAGTATTACTATTTCTAAATGTGATTCAAAGGTAGAGGCTTCAGTTGCATGGATGTCTTTGAATGAGAGTAAGTGGGCCTACGTGACGCCGAGCAGACTGTCTTCTTATTAATTTCCAGATGAATATTTTATATCCTTTGGTAATTAATATGACGGATTTCTCAATGTTTCCGTATCGCTTGCCAAGTTCTCCCTTTCCTAAGCACCTGCAATGTTTTCTGGAGTGATTTCCGCCCCGCTGTAAGACCATTATTCGACAGACGCATGCCTGACAGGAGTGTAGCGACGGGGGTACATGATCGGTAAACATCTACCCCCACCCCAAAATCAGTCTAACTTAAAGTTTTTAATGTGTTTTTTAATTTAAAGTTTTTAAAGATTTGTAACCCCAAATCACATTATAACCCCCAAATCACATTTCTGGCTACGCCCCTGTTGTCTGATACCGACACTCAGTCGCATTTCAGAATCGCTGATAAAAAGTAACACTTCGATCCGGGTTTAGTTTTCTTCTTTTCGCGCCTGAAAATTTGTTTACGTCTACGTGAGTACTCAAGACCTTAGGAGCTACTGCGGTGCTATTTTAGAAAGCGCTATAGAAATTCGCCAAATTTTACTTACTTACGTAAATGAAGAACCGCCTTCTTGCTACGTATCGAAAAGGTGGCAATTTTTTAAGCGTCACTTTTTTATGGCTTACAGAGTTTCTCCAAACTTCAAGTTTAACGAAAACTGAGACACGTCAAATTATTCAGCAAGACTACTGAACCGTGTGCCATCAGACTCATTTAATTAACTTGAAGTTGTCGCCGCGCAAATGTCGGGGCGCAAATGTCGGGTACCGATTTGCGCCACTGTTCGTAGCTCAGTTTCTATTCCACATACATATTTGGCTTTCCATATCGCAATTAATAAGCTTAACGCGGATTCTGATAATATTAATCAGTTGATTTAAATCGGTCTGAATCCGACCGTGTAGGCTACATCACAAGATTTACGTAAGGAATAAGGAAGTTGTTTATTTTTGGCTATTTTATATTTTGTGTCAAATTCGAACCTACGTAAGTAACTCCCCGGTTCAATTTTACTAAAGCTCAAAATTTCTGTCAATTTCTGATATGAGAGCAGACTTTATGGTTATCGATTATAATTATTATTATTATTAGGTTCTCTTCCGTTATCCGGACTCCAGTAGAGGGATGGTGTAGTTGGCGTTAGGGTTAGGGTTACGGATAGGGTTAGGGTTAGGTTAGGGTCAGGGTTAGGTTAGGTTTCAGGTTAGGGTCAGGGTTAGGGTTAGGGTTATGGTTAGGGTCAGGTTCCTGACCTAAAAGCCATTACAGTTCACTGGGGTCCGGATAACGGGAAAGTACCCATTGCTCTTGCCACATATTTTGTCATGCCTTTAAAAGCAAGATTGTTGTTCATCAGTCAGACTGCTGTGATTGATGAAAGCAGACGATTGGGACGATGAGGGGATGGGGGATGGATGGGTGGGTGGGTGGGGTTGACGGGTCATCCAGTGGCTGTGTCATCGTCACCATGTCAGCTGCTGATGTTGTTGTCACTGCGGCGGCTGAGATTGTGCGGCCAGCGAGCGGTCCGCGATTGGCCGTTACTTCTCGAGACCGACATCCTGGAACTAATCCAACGCTTCAGAAATGGCGCGACCTTAACATCGCATACGTCGACGAAATACGATGTCCCCTTACGGTGCTAGGACAAAATATGTCAGCGGACAAAATGTCATCCTAACTCTAACCCTAACCCTAAACCGTGACATTTTGTCCGTGACATTTTGTCCGCGGACATTTTGTCCGGCCACTCCCCTTACTGCTGCTCGATGGTCGCCATCGATCTGCCAACTGGACCAGGGATATTTTTACACCCCTTAACACCTCCCAATGCCCCAATTTGAGACCGACACCCCAACCACCCCCAACCACCACCCCAACCACACACCCTCAATTTCAGCTATGGGATGACATTATTTTGCTTGTCAGAATCTTTTGGCAGAAAACTCCCCAGAATTTACCGACACCCCAAATTGATAATCCCAGAAATGACTGCTGGATTGTCAAGCTGGACTGTCAGTCCTAAAACCCATGGTTCAAACTTTGGAACATCTGGAATTACTTTCGATTGTTTTGCTCAGTGTTTTATCCAGGCCTGTTATAGGGGCGATCCCCAAAACCCTCAAATCCCCCCATGGGCGCCCGAACAGTAGGGCAAGAGGGGACACTTGCCACCCCACGGAAAATGCAAATACCAGTATTTCACATTGAAACTTGAAAACTTTGCTGAAATATTAACCGTGGCCATTGTGTTAAACTGTGTGTTGCCCCTCCTGGAAAAATTTATGTGGCATAACTGTGACCATTGTGTTTTGCCCCTCGTGGAAAAATTTCTGTTGGCGTCCATGAATTCCACAAATTTTGGCGCTGACAAATTTTTGCATTTAACTATGTCTCTTCCCTCCAGCCAAGTCTATTCCCCTCTTCCCCAAAAGCCTGTAATCTGGATAAAACACTGGATTGGGCCTCATACCGCTCAACCAGTCTGTGAATGAGTGCCTAAGACCAGGGTTAATTCATGGATTATAAATTTGCGGGATGTCGGAGGTCCCCTGCCAAAAAAGTTTGACAAGCAAAAAAAGGTCCTCCAAAAGCTGAAATTGGGGTGTTGGGGGTGTCGATCTCAAATTGGGGGTACTGGCGGGTGTTGGGGTGTAAAAATATCCCTGCCTAAGACGCTTTACTTGGTGGAAGGAAAGGCGTCGGGAAGGACTGTAAGGAAATGACATGTGACCCCCCATTTATACATCCGATGCCACGTTCCACGAAGGCCATAAACCCTTCAAATGTATGCGATGTATGCAGGGCTATTTCTAGGATTAACAATTTCGGGGGAGGGTGTTGGTATTTTCTGAGGGTGCCCTGCCGAAACAGTCTGACAAGCAAAAAAGTCATCCAGCTCTCAGATTGAGAGATTGGGGTTAGGGTGTCGGTCTCAGATTGGGGGAGGTGTAGTGGGGTGTTAGGGGTGTAAAGATATTCCTGGATATATGCCCTATTTTCAAGAAGCTATATCATTATTTTAATTGTCACAACTGATAGCCTACAGCAATTTCGACGCTACATGACCCAACATTTTGGAATGTGAGATTTTCGCTGCATAGAATGTTATTCCGCCAGGTTCTAAGCGCCGAATGTCGCAAACTGTTGTCTTGTTTTCCAGGAAGCAGAGGGTCATCTCAACGTTAGAAACGCCGAAGAAATGCTCGCCGAAGATTCCGACGCAGAGTTACGGCAAACTGGTGTTGTGCAAACGGTTCTGTCAGAAGATCAGCGAGATAGGGGACGATCCAGTGGAACTCCGACTTCTCTACGCCCAAGCAGTACACTATGTGGTCCATGTAAGTTCAAAGATTGGTCTTCATCGTTTGAATGTGCAAATAATTGGCGAATGTAGCTGCGAAACGATAGTGGCTGAAATGTCAATAATAATAATAATAATAATAATAATAATAATAATAATAATAATAATAATAATAATAATAATAATAATAATAATAATAACGAACCACGAAGGCCATAAACCCTTCAAAACCATAAACGTCTAGAGCTACAATAATAATAATAATAATAATAATAATAATAATAATAATAATAATAATAATAATAAATAATAATAATAATAATAATAACTGATAACAGAACTGACCATACATAGCATTTAATTAAGCAATCTGAGCCTTGTTACTTTCAATATTTTCTTGTTCGTTAATATTTGTTTCATTTCCATGAAGGCAGATTTTGCCATACCTATTCTTGTTATGATGTCTTCATCACTTCTTCCATCACTTGTAATAATGCTTCCCAAGCATTTGAAATAAGATACTTGTTCTATTTCTCTTCCGTTTAATAAGATCTTGCATTTTGGCACTTCTTTTTGTTTTGTGATTACCATAGTGAAGGTCTTCTCTATGTTTATTTTGTTTAAGCTCAGATTGCTTAAATGCTATGTCTGGTTAGTTCTGTTATATGGATCTGAGACGTGGAACATATCAAAACAGATGAAAAAGAAATTGGAAGCTGCAGAAATGTGGTTTTATAGGAGGATGCTAAAGGTCCCATGGACAGACAAAAGAACTAATGAAGAAATACTACAGATGATGGAAGTGAAACAAACACTCAGTGTTAGGAGTGATCTTAGGTCAAAAGATCAAAGATCACGATCTAAGATCACAATTCATGATCTTTGATCTTTGATCTAGATCACTTTTTACTGACATTAGTACTGGCACTGCCACTGGGACTCAGAGGGAGGCTTGCTCAGTTGCAACTGGTCGTGAAAATGCAGTCAAGATAGAGGTCATGCACTACCTGAATAACCCAAATAAGGAACTTTCTAGCTTGTTGGCATACCCACATGTCAAGGCAGCATTTGTGAAATATAACACAACCCTGCCATCTTCTGCGCCTGTCGAAAGACTTTTTAGTATTGGAGGTTTGATAGCTACACCGCGAAGAAACAGGTTGTCTGACGCAACGTTTGAGCGTCTGCTCATGCTGAAAATGAACTGCCGTGTTCAACACTGATTGTGAACTGACAGTTGCTAAAATTGTCATGAACTGTTTTCAGTTGTGTTAGTAACTTAGTATTACAAAAGTTTACATGCATCGTACAGTGGACATTTTTATCGTTATCATACGTGACACGTCATACATGATATAATAACTATATTTGTATGATCTTTGATCTTAGA